>LR812532.1:23965653-24100653 GCA_903798195.1 Danio kyathit | reverse complement strand
ACATTTAAAGTAAAATAAGTTATTGCAAACAAAACAAATACAAACTACATTTCAACTCATTTTTTTAATGTTTATGTTGACTTTTTTTCCTGTTTATTAAAATTTTACTTAATATTTTCCCTCAACTTATTAATATTGGTGTACTAATTTTTGGACTGTGATCTTCAGCTTATTTGTTGTTAGATTAGTTCCAAATGTTGCTTTGGTACTGAATAATCTAATGTATATGCACAAACATTATAAAGCATTCTGTTGAAAATATAAATTTAAAATATTGACCTGTGAGGGGTGTACTTAGCTATATATGTAGTATATGAATTACAAAATTTTGAGAACAAAATATATTAAGAAAGCACTGACTGATATAAAGAAGTAGGCTACATTTCTTAAAGAATGACTTTAAAGTTGCAAACCCTGCGTGGAATAATCGGGAGATGAATTCGGGCCGAGCAGAAGCCTCACATTAATATAAAGATATTTCCGACCGGCCGCGGGAAACACACGTGTCAAAAGAAAAGCAGCATTCTGCAGCGGTTTCGGCAGCAATTAAAAATCCCACCGCTTGTGTGTGCACGGCTCTTTGTTGCCATTATTTTAAACTTAATGTGCTGACATTAAGCACATTTTGTATGTTACAGTTAGTCTGCAATGCATAAAAACGTTTCCTTGCCAGCAACAATTGGCTGTAAGCGCATATTCTCTCTAGCTCTCTCGCACGCTCGCACAGTCAAGCACAATTTCAATGTATTGCGCCAGTTATTTAATTTAACATTAATAGGCCTAGATAATGGTCTATTTTTTAATTGAGACGATATGCAATTTCATGTCAGCTTCTCTCTTGCTTTGTTGCAAGCCATAGTTTTTGATTATTATGTTTAAATTATTATATGTTTAAAACCAATGCGTCTCACTCAGGGCCGCTGCTGACCAAAAGGGTGCCCTATGCGAAATTTTACTGTGGTGCCCCCACAGAGGAACAAAAACAAACAAACATATATTTAAACATGTATTTATTTATTTATATGGATAAATGTGCATTTAAACACTCAAAATTACACTTAAACATTCAAATATTTACATTTTTTATACACACATACACTTATTTAACAACACACTTTACATGCCAATTTGCACATAACAGCTGCACATATTATGTTGTATATAGTAATGTACCTGTACATATACTTGTCAATTTGTATATTTGCATTCACTTTTTCAAATATATTTATTATCTGTTTTTTAGTCCTGTCTGTAATTCTGTTGCACTGTAGAAGCTCTGTCACGAAAACAAATTACCGTATGTGTGAACACACCTGGCAATAAAGCTCTTTCTAATTCTGATTACAAAATAATAGTTTACATTAAAATAAACACTGACATGTCTTCTGCAGAAGCATTCCCAATTTCAAACTTTACAAAAGGTAAGGAATAAAACCCTCTCTGTACCTGTAGAGATGGGCGGTCCTCAGGGCTGCATCCTGTCTCTGTGTCTGTACCTGTGCTGCTGCTGGTGCCTCTGGAGCAGTGCTGGATCAGGCCACCTCATCTTCTTTTGTGACAATTTTCAGCATTGAACCTCCATATACAATACAGAAGAAATTAGTCATTTAGAGAAAAACTCATGACATACCATTTAAACAATGAGCTAGTCAAGCACTCTTCATAATGTGTCTAAACTAAAACCAAAATGTGGATTTAACTAGCACTATAATCTATGGTGACAAACACTGAATGACTGTCAGTATAAATCAAAGACATTTGAGGTTTTTAAGAATTAAAAAGTGTATTAAAATTAGTGTGTTTTTAAACAAAAACTTTAACATTCAGAATACATTAATGAATATATGCTTTTATATAATATTAGATTTTATATTATTGATCTTTCAGAAATTACAGAATGAGTCAGTTTTGTTATTTCATATAGTAATGTACAAAAATGAAAAACCGGCCTAAAACACACCAATCCACCGACGTAAAGACTAGACTTTATTGTCATTGCAGTGATACAAGCAATAACAACAGCAGCAATAAGAAATGTATAGAAATAGACAAAACAATAAACAACTGCAAAGAATTATATAATTATATAACATAATATAATAACTATATAATAATAAATAATACATACAGTGAAAATAATTGTGCAGTGCATGTGTATGTAGCTGGGGTGCAAACAGAATTGTAAAGTATTGCACAAGTTATTAAAAGAATTGAGTTTGTGTATTTATCAGCAACATAGGGAAGAGGGGCAAACGCGAAAAGTCATAAAACATGTCCTGTCATAGTTTAAAGCACAATGCAGAGCCGCAAAGCAAATAAACTGAACGTACACAACAACAAATAAGGCAGATTTGGTGCAGTTGTGGCGAAGTTTAAACGTTAGCCTCACTAGTGAACAAGCAAAAATATGTTTTCCAGATTCATGGAAGTTACCTGAAAATGATGCACGCGATTCATCTTGCACTTTTTTTCTCTTCTCGGCTCCAGACTGCTGTTGTCTTCCCGGGGATAGAGCTGCAACTTGCATCAGTTATAAATATTTGCTGCTAGCAGCCGCACAGATATTATCAATATTATCAATATACATTTTATTTACACTCAGTTTATGTTAATATTATTAAATAAATGTTAATATTGTTTTTTTGAGCAACCGTCCGAGATGGTGCCCCCTTCTGGAGCTGAGGCCCTACTCAGCCTGCGTACTCTGCGTATAGGGAGCGGCGGTACTGGTCTCACTCGCTCTAAACAGCTGTGTCTTATTTCAGAGCTCATCTATGCTCAACCTTCAAGGCTTCTCGACAGTGACGCGCACGAGCAGTTATCTAGATTATTTAAACTGAACTTAGATTAGTTAGATCAAATGATCTTCAACTTGCTGTTATGGAACCAATTTAAGCGTGGACGTTTAGTTCGACTCATTGAAGTCAGGTTTTTGACTATAATCCGCGCTTTTCTTAACCATGTTATGAAACAGCCCCCTGCTCACCTAATGTTTAGGCTCATAATATTTATTTGCTAATTAATAACCTCATGTGGAACTCTAAATTTGCGTCTCATTTCGGAGGCTGCTACTGTCCACCGGAGGTCGCATTTCGGTCACAAATGCATGCTTTGAGAGTCTTCCTGTCTGAATGAATGAAATACGTGGTTTTCTAACAAGGCAACATGGGGTGCTGAAATATAATTGGGTAAGCTGGCATTGGGCAGGTAAAAAAAAATCATAAACAAGACAGCGTTCCAGCATGGAACACCGATTTTCAAAGCAGAATATCTGACTTCAGAATTGTTTTCAGATTAACAAGAATGTTCACTCAGCATGTTTCTTAAATATCTGCAAAGATATTATGGTATTTTGATGCTTTAGAAGAGTCGAAAACTTACACACAGCACCTTTAACTCAAGTGATTTCACCCAAAAAAGGAAAATTATTTTATGAATCACTCACCCTCATGTCATTCCAACCCATTGTGCACAAAAAGAATGTTTGTCAATGTCTTCATTTTGACAATGTTTTTTTGATTGTTATGCTTGACTTTGAACATCTTGGGACCCTTGCTGTTTATGGTCAGAGAGCTCTCGGATTTTATATGGCTCGTGTTCTGAAGATTCACTGTGTACGCTTATTTAACAAATCCATGGCTTACAAAAAAAAAAAAAAAATGGCATTTTAAAGTGTTACAAGACATGACATACAAATACCTAATGTTTAGTAGCAATTACCTGTCACCTTTATCTGAAGCGTTGTGTTCTTTTCTTTTGATCGTCTCTGTTATATGTACAGTAGCACTGCAAGTTGTCATAGGTGATACAGTCCTGCTTTTTCAGTCCTGTAAATATATGTTCCATCTCAATTTTCACATGAAAACTCAGCTTTGATCCCAGCAGCCTCCATCCTCCATTTGTTGATTTTGTTGAATCGTTTGATGTCACTGTCAGCTTGCTTACGTCACTGGAGAGTTTCTTGTGCTGTGAATACAACCAGGAAAATGGCCTGAGAGAAAATGGAGTAAAATTAAGAGGGGGACGGGGCCTGGTGGCTATTTCCTATGACTTAGTTCCAGGTGCAAAAGCACCTAAAATATCTACCTTATTCCTCTCTGCAACTGGATAGGTGAAAATTTTAAATGCAAAGTAGTTTTATGGGCTGCCATATGCCTGCCTGTTCAAGTGAACTGGATTTAAATAAATTGGATTAGTTGGCCAGTATGATTCAGATCTTCTTTACTGGCCAGATGTGGCAGTAAGACTCAGATTCATGTTGCTGGCTTCAAGTCAGCAGGATGCATCTGTCTGTGGCACGAGGACTACTGCTTTGGCAGTAACAAGGCGAGAGCAAGTAACATTCTTCATTTGCAAATTAATTAAGGAAGATTCTAAGGAAGATTCTGTCATGAATAGACATGGTTAATGATAAGTGTGGTACACAAATACAAAAGTAAGTATGCACGTAAGTAAATAAGTTATTTGAGTTCAGATGCAAAAAAAAATAAAAATAAATAAAATGTGTAAGTGCATCTGAAATGTACTTCTAAAATTAACCTACATAGGAGCCTGAAAAAATAAAAATAAAAATTGGTTATTAAATTGGTAAAAAATTATTTCATACATATTATTGTACTGTATGTACTGTTGTGTATTATTAATATACAGAAAAGAGAAGCTGAGTACAAGTCTAGCAGCATGCATTTGTAAATACTACCTTAATTTTGTTAAGCAACCTAAAATATATATATATATATATATATATATATATATATATATATATATATATATATATATATATATATATATATATATATAAAAAACAGGCTACATTTAAAGTGTCACTTACCTCTAAAAAACAATAACAAATACAATACGGTGAGTTCAAATCGAAGGCAGCGAGAGCATCAGAATTTGCTACATTCATCTTGTATTTAAAGAGTCCGTTGCAGCATATAAGCAAATCACTTCCACTTCCACATAAAAACATGATTTGTAGTGTGAAAATGTTGCATGTCTTTTATCAAATTCATTTAACTATGGAAGATCAAGTTGTTGCGTGTGGTGTGGATTTCCTGCACTTATTCGATATTTCCATATGTCTGAAAAATTCTGAAACAGTACTACTGTTTTGTACTGTCCATATAGGTAGCATGAGATTCCCGCTTTAAAAAAATCTAACAAAACAACAACAAAACATATATAACAAGTAAGAAAACATCATAAATAACTGTAATCTGGCAAAAGGAATATTAAAACTGGTCGGAACCAAAGTTCACAGAACTGTGTTCTCTGGAATCCTCTTAAGCGGTGGACTTCTATATTCCGATTACTCGCTACGGAATCGCGTCATAGCTTATTACCATAAAGTTGACTTGACTTCAACACTCCTCAACGCCCACACTGGCGAAGATGCATTCCGCCACTTCTCACCGCTTATCACTGCCAACTCCCATTGAAAATCAATGACTGCTGGCTACTTTGACACTCTCGCCGCCTTCGATGTGAATGCACAGTTAGGGTGAGAGGGAGCAACTGTATCTCTAACACTATTGAAACCATGTTGCTGATTTCTTTTAGCTTTGTCATATGCAAACTTCCCTTCGACTTTGCAGAATTCCAAGTCATGCATTAATTCAAGTTAACAAGTCATTCCTAAAATAAAATAATGGATGAATGCCAGAACTAGCAGCACATTGCACATTCCAATAGATTAATTATTTTAGGTGAATAGACCCATAATCTTTGCACACTAGCAATTTTCATCATCTTTAGGTTAGTATCTACCTCCAGGTCGCTAGCAGATTGGAGTCGTTGTTGTAATGGTGTTGATGCATGAGTTTACAGCACCAATGCATAGAGCAATCCATCACTTTAGTCACTAGACTGATTAGTGAGTGTGCTAAGGTGTTCTGCAGGATAAGTCGCCTTCCCAAGAGGTCAAATTTTACTGTAATCATCTTTTGCTGAACCAGATAAATGCTGAGTTTAGACTATTGACTGTCCACCAAAATTATCTTGACTATTAAATGTAAAATTGTGCTAATTCCCAAAATGGTGACCAGAGTTGCCACCATCAATGTGGGAAAATAAAGTATAGACCCCCCAACCCCCACCCCCCCCCCCCCCCCCAAAAAAAAAAAAAAATAATAATAATAAATAAATAAATAAATAAAAATAATCAGATAATAAAAAATAGACAAACTGTGTAATTTGCCTTGCACACATGTGGCAGAACAAACTAACTGAAAGTCTTCCATTCGAGCACATAAATTGACATCCGTTAGTATTTCTCAGACTTAAGATGATCATATTTGCTAAATGCAGATTAAGAAAAAGCAGAAAAAGAACAAGTAGAAGAAGAAAAAGAAGGTGAAAGCAGTGTAAATCAGTAGCTGTTATGCAAACTAAATGTGTTAACATTTTATTTTAAAGGTATAATTCTCACTATTAACAAGCCATTAACTAAGACTTTTAGCTGAATAAAACATTATTGTGCTGCTTATTATCAATACTATGGCAATAGTTGTGTTTTGATATTAGGACCAATTAGAATAGGTAGGATTAGGGATGTAGAATAAGATGATACTTTTATAAGTACAACCCCAAATCAGAACATCTTTGGACAGTATAAAAATCGCAAATAAGAAAAGAAGGTATTTCTAAATTTACTTTGACTTGAATTTCATTGACAATACAACACCACATTATTTGCGTTCCTCATGATTTTTTATTTTTATTTTTTAAATAAACCTGTATTTCATATTTGGTTCATGCCAGAATTAAAAAAAAACTTGGAACATTAAAGCATTTGCCAGTTTATAATGTTGCCATTCCCAACACTTAAAAGACATTTTGGGAGTGAAGACACCAAGTAATGAAGTGTTTCAGGTGTAATTTTTTCCCATTTTTTCTGAAAAGAAGTATTAAGGTGGGCAACAGCACAAGGTCTCCGTTGTCACATTTTGCACTTCAAAATGCGCCACACATTCTATATTGGAGACAGGCCAGGACTGCAGGCAGGCCAGTCAAGTACCTATATCGTCTTCCTCCACAGCCAGGACTTTGTAATGTGAGCACAATGTGGTTTTGCGTTGTCTTGTTGATGGGCGTCCCTGAAAAAGAAAGCAACATATTGTGATCAAAACAATCTCTATGTACATATCAGAATCAATGGTGCCATCACAAAAGTGCAAGTTACCTTTGTCAAGAGCACTGACTCAACCCCATACTATAGTGACTTTTGAACTTGTTGCTGGTAATAGTCTGGATGATCATTTCTTTCTTTAGTCCAGAGCACACAGCATTGATTTCTCCCAAAAAATTCCTGAAATACTAATTCACCTCACCACAGTACATAGTCCATCCCAAATGCCTCAGAGCCCAGAAAAGTTGTTGGTGTTTCTGGACACTGTTAACATAGGACTTCCTTTTGACACAGTACAGTTTTAACAGGAATCCGTGGATTTAACTATGTATTGTAGTACTTGACAAAGGTTTGCCAAAGTAGTCCTGAGCCCATGTGGTGATATTGCTTATGAATGATGAGGTGAATGATGATTCTTAATGCAGTGCTGCCTGGGGGATCAGAAATCACGGTTGTTCAGGCTTGCACCCTTGTCTTTTATTGTCTTTTTATTCCTCCAGATTCCTTGAATCATTTATTTATGTTATGCACTGTTGAAGGTGAAATATCCAAATGTCTTCCTTTGTTTTTTGAGAAACATTTTTTTAAACATTTCAATAATTTTCTTACATATTTGTTGGCAATATGGCGATCCTCTGCCCATCTTTGCTCCTAAAGGACTAGACCTTTCTTATTTTCTGCAATGAAATACAAGTCAAGGTAAAATTTGGAAATCACCACTTTATTTTTTATTTGCATTGTCCATACTGTCTGAACCTTTTCTGATTTAGGGTTTTACTAATAAACTAACAATATCTTAATAATAAGCAAGTAATATGTCAGTAGTTCTTAGTGAGAATTGATACTTAAATTAAAGCATTATCACTCATTCACCCAGATCTTTAGGTGGCAGTACACATTCATCCAGACTCCAAAGATTTGTTGTAAGCTTTACTTTTTTTAGTGGGATGAATACCCATTAATATACATTTACATGAAGATATTTGAAGTTGCAGAATTATATGCACAATATATATATATATTTATTAACATATCCAAAATCACTAGAACAGTTTTAAACATTTGCTTCATTTATGTACTTTTACATTATCCCAAATGTTTTCAAAAATGTTAAAATCTGTAGAAACAAGCAATGGGTTAAATGCACAAAAAGTGTTTTTAGCCACCATTAAACCTCTGGTCAAATATTTATGTGACTATTTTCAATTTCACAAGGTTCCTTTTACAGCATTGATTGTAAAAGAAGCAATTCAATTTAAAAATATAGTCCTTTAAATAGACTTAAGCATTCATTTATTAGTTTAAGCATAAAAGCAGCAGCAGGCCCAAACAAATATCGAAAGTTTTGCACTATGGTAAAATAATTTCCATATTTTAAAATAAATTACACACTCGTCTTTTAACTGAACAAATATCATACATGCAGACTCATACTGTAGATGTCAATCTTCATAGATGTCTAAACTTCAAATTAATTAAATCACAAAATACATTAAAACTACAAACAATATTAAATCTAAACCAAAACTTTTAGAAATTACGTTGATAAAATGTCTTTTAGTTTTGTTTATTAACTTTGTTGGTCTTCCTGCTATTCGGACAGATCAGTAGGGTGACTGCAGATAAATAGGGTGGGGCAAATAACCACAGATTTCATTAAACCCAGAAAGGTTTGTCTACTGTTTAGTTTTGAAATTATAATGCTCTCGTTAAAAAAGAAAAAATAAATTAAAAATGAATGGTGGTTTTAAGATTTAGCTGGTTTTGATATTTACCTACCTTGTTAAAAATAAAAAAAACTAACTAATAACCTTATCATTACCTATACAATGAAGCTTCTGAAAGCAATCATATGAGCCTGATAGCAAATTTACAAGAAAAGTGTTCTGATGTATTTAGAGGTTTTGTATCTGAACTCTTCATTTATTTGTTGATTTATTACATTAACTGTACACATATACCTAAAGTCTTATTGGTTGACTGGAATGTTGTTCATTCATTCATTCAGCACGTGTTACCCAGCGTTGGAGTCAAATTGACCTTACTTTGTTCTCTGATGTCACAACCCAGTGGTTGGGTTACTGAGTTAGGTTACTGGCTTATTCATTCTTTCTCAGACACAGCATTTTAAAGCTCAGCTAAATTCATGCATTCCACTGGTAAATAGTGTGTAGTGTAAGCCTACCTTTTATTTATTTATTTATTTATTACAGTTCACACACATGCACATATATATATATATATATATATATATATATATATATATATATATATATATATATATATATATGCGTGTGTGTGTGTGTGTGTGTGTGTGTGTGTGTGTGCGTGCGTGCGTGCGTGTGTGTTTGTGTGTGTGTGTTTGTTGGTTTGTTTGCTTACCAACATACTAGAACACATCATCAGTTTGTGTTCATCTGAAAAAATAAAATAAAATCTAAAATTAAAAATACAAACATTGTTTTTTTTGTTTTTTTCTCTCTGCAGTGTGAGTAACACTCTACAGTAGATGCACTTAAGTAAACAAACATCCTTGCGGCCAAGATGATTCACTTTTATTGTTGACTAATACACACAGAAAGCAACATGTTCATAAAATGTTATTTTAGCTAAAACCACCCAAGAGGTATCTGATAATCATTTATATTCATAGACTTTATATGTGCTAAATTTAGTGTTTAGAACAAAAACATTTGACTATTTGAAGTAGAATTTAGCATACATTACTTTAAGAAAAGGTCAATAGAATATCTTACCATTTCCAATTATTTCAATTATAGTTGTTAGACCAGCACCATCAATGCCATGTTTGCTCAGTGTCAATCAGCACATGTAAACTAATACAAATTGTTCTCTACATCACACAACTGTAACGTGAAATGACACTGACAATAGCGGGGCTGATCCAAATGCAGGTTTATTTAGCAGAATGGTCAGGCAAGCAACAGTCAACACAGGGACAAACAGAAGTATACAGGCAAATCCAGGTTCTTAGTCAAAATAACAGGCAAACAAAAGGCAGGCAGCAGACAACTTAAAACAAACAAAACAAGGCTAAGTTCAAACACGGCAAGGGGAACCGCATCATAATGTTTTAATATACCAATTAACAAGACTTCTGTGTGTTTGTGTTCTGACTTTATAGTCCATGTAATCAGTTCATGAGCAGCTTCAGCTGTGAGTGTTTGCAATCAGACAGAATCTAGGCCAGGTGTGTGAGTGGTGCATGACTGGATCTTGTAGTTCTCCAGCGATCTACATGAGCTAGATTGCTGGTGACTTTAACAACCAGGTCCTGCTATTAAACTTGCTTGTTAACTAGGGTCCTATGAAACAGTCACAATAAACAACGAGTTCAAAAATGTATAGAAGTGCTTTAAAATCATGTTTGTGTTCAGGCAATGTGCCATTTTTTTATTAGTAGGGTAATTCTGAAATCAGATTTAATTTTTAACATTTTAAGATTCACATCTAAAATTATGGCATATTGTATACATGCATATGTTAAGCACAAAATATAATAAAATAATAATAATAAAAAACAAACAAACAAGTAAATAAATTAAATTAAACAGTACTGGGAATAGGCGACAAGGTGGCGCAGTAGGTAGTGCTGTCTCCTCACAGCAAGAAGGTCGCTGGTTCGAGCCTCGGCTATGTCAGTTGGCATTTCTGTGTGGAGTTTGCATGTTCTCCCCGCATTCGCGTGGGTTTCCTCTGGGTGCTCCGGTTTACCCCACAGTCCAAAGACATGTGGTATATGTGAATTGGGTAAGCTAAATTGTCCGTAGTGTATGAGTGTGAATGGATGTTTCCCAGTGATGGGTTGCGGCTGGAAGGGCATCTGCTGCGTAAAAACGTGCTGGATAAGTTGGTGGTTCATTCCGCTGGGGCGACCCCAGATTAATAAAGGGACTAAACCAAAAAGAAAATGAATGAATGAATTTTGGGAATAATGTATTGAACCAATGCATTGAACATTAATTAAATTATTTTGTGCCGATAGTCTCGTGGTTAATGTACTGACATATAGCACCAATGTGCTTCAGGTGTCGCAAATTCGAATCCTAGCCTTTACTGATCTGACCCCCCTCTCTGTCAATTTAATTTCCTGGTTAGATTATGTCCTGTCTAAAAATGACATAACACCAAAGTAATGCAACAGAAGTCAAATTTTAAAACTTGAAAAATTCTGGGATCATTAGTTACACAAAATTCAGCTGTAAACATGAGCAACATATTATGAGTAGCTGCGTCAGTGTTGGCTATAATTAGGGTTATTGGGCATCTAAGCCCCAGAGCAATTAACAAAGCTATGTGCTCTGATGAGTCATCTTTCTCTCCATTACCTATGTCCAAATGGGTTTACTTTTATTTTACAGAAAACCAAGCGTGACTTCAATCCACATACCAATTGTAAAACATGTGGGGCATCTGTAATGGAGTGGGCAGCTCTCCTGTAGGTGTCATCAGGTGTGAGGTTTGCTCTAATGGCCTAGGAATATTAGATTTTTCCAGAAACGGACAGAAAATTCTTCAATATTTCTGGAATTAAAATCCCTCTATACACAGAGCTAAATCTGAAAGTTGTTGCATGAACAGCAGGATGAAGTCAGTGGGCTTCCGTAGCAATAACATTACTGTTGCTCATTTATTGGTATTTTATCTTGCAAAATCTGACAGTTTCCATCTTAAAGTAGAACACTTTCTTACTTTTAGTCACATGTTTATTACATGTTTCTTGCCAGGAGGTTGCTAGGGTGTTCAGAGTCATTGCTAAGGTGTTGCTAGATGGTTGCTAGGGTGTTCTGAGTGGTTGCTATGGTGTTTTGACTGTGTGTTAAGGTGCTGCTAGGCAGTTGCTAAGATGTTCTAATTGGTTGCTAAGGCATTGCTAGATTGTTCCAGATAGTTGTTAAGGTGTTGATAGGTGGTTGCTATGGTGTGCTGAGTGATTGCTAAAGTGTTGCTAGAGTGTTCTAGGTGGTTGCTAAGGTGTTGCTAGGCAGTTGCTAGGATGTTCTGAATGGTTGCTAGGTGGTTGCTAAGGTGTTGCTAGGTGGTTGCTAAGGTAATCAAGGTCGTTGCTAAGCTGTTGTTAGGTGGTTGCTAGGGTGGTCTAAGTGGTTTCTAGATGGTTGTTAAGGTGTTGCTAGGGTCTTATGAGTGGTTGCTAGGCGGTCACTAAGGTATTGCTAGGGTGTTCTGAGTGGTTACAAGGGCATTGCTAGGCGGTTGCTAGGGAGTTCTAGGTGGTTGCTAGGCCATTGCTAAGGTGTTCTGAGTGGTTGCTAGTCAGTTGCTAGAGTGTTCTAGGCGGTTACAAAGGTGTTGCTAGGCGGTTGCTAAGGTGTTCTGAGTTGTTGCTAAGGTCTTGCTAGGCAGTTGCTAAGGTGTTCTGAGTGGTTGCTAGGCAATTGCTAACATAAATTACCATGGTTCTTGTATGAATTAGCATGTTGCTAGCATGTTTTTAGCACTAATTAGCATGTTGTTAGCATGGTTCTAGTATGAATTAGCATGTCACTAACATGTGTCTAGTATAAACTAACATGTTGTTAGCATGAATTTAGTATGAATTAGCATGTTGCTTGTATGTTGATAGTATGAATTTGCATGTTGCTAGCATAGTTAGTATGTATGTTAGTATGGCTTGGTATGTCGTTAGTATGTTTCTAGTATGGATTAGAATATTGTTAGCATCAGGGCTTAATTTGTGCTGGAACACGCCGGATTCGGCACCTCCGGATTTGGCACCTCCAAAATTGGATCCGGCACCTCATTTTATACCGATCCCCCTCCTCAACCGCCCTACTCCCCTGTACGCTGTTCACTTTCACTTTCTTCTTTTCACTCCCCAACTCTCTTCACTGTCGTCTGCGACAACCCCGCCACTCTTCACTTTCATCCGCGACACCCCCTCTGCCATCCAACGCCAAGCCACCCCTGCTCTTCACTTTCGTCCGCAACGACTCCCCGTCCCCTGCCTCTCCCTCCCCGCTCTTTACTTTTGTGCACGATACCTCTACACTCTACATCCACAGGTAACATGCTGGATCCATTACCCCGATCTGTTCCGGGTCCTCGCAACACACAAATTAAGCACTGGTTAACATGAATTGGTACCTTTATAGGATGTCCAATGTAAAGTCAATGGCAGTTTTTTTTTACAATAGAAGTATATAGGATAGTTGCTAAGATGCCATAAATGGTTGTTAGGGTGTGGCTATTAAGTTGAAAGGTCATCAGTGATCGGCAGATTGGTAGTCTGAGTTAAACGAGCCCAAACTTATGTCTGTATGACAGTCTGGCGTAAAGTTATGAGGTCAATAAGTTTGGTCCATTGTTAAGTCAAAGGGGCTTTTTTCAAATTTCCCAGGTCAGTTTTTGAAAAGCCCTAAGTTGGATCAGATGGAAAAAATATAGCAACCCAAGTCAGACAAGTTTGAAGGTCTGGTGTTAGTTTGGAGGTTGTAGTATGAGCGATCTAGGAGGAGATACATATATAAATTAGTCTCAAAAGAAGAAGACGAAGACGACGGAAGAAGCCACCATAATAAAAAAAAAAGAAAACAAGTGCAATACTAGCACAATATTCCTTTACAGTTTTCCAAAATGATCAGACAGACCAAATCCTCTTTAAATGTCTGATATATTGCCATATTATTAGTTTATTTATTTATTTTTGTCCCTGTACTTTATATACACATATTATCAGTATGATTTTACATGACCGTCTTGCATAATTATCACCTCTCTATTTACAATAATTGTCAAAAACAAGTGTTTGGTGATCACTCATCTGCTGTGATATTAAAGACGCATTTGCAATCAACACTGTTTACCAACTAAAGGCTATTACTGCCTCTAAAAAAAGAAGGAAAAAAGAGGGAAAATGCTTTCTTGCTGATAATGGCGCAGAAAAAGGTCACTGCAAATTACAAAAGGAGACATTTATATCTATTCAACAAATAACTCTCTTTTTTATTTGCCAATTCAGTGAAGCACCACACTGATAATCCAGTTCGTTACCATCTATTGACCATGAACTATAAAAGTTGCATGCATTTTTAAAGAGATAGTTCACTCAAAACTGAAATTATGTCATTATTTATTAACCCTTTGCTTGTTCCAATACTTTTTTGACTTTCTTTTATTATATTGAACACAGAAGAATTTCAGACAGCTGTAAACGTAATCATTTACTTCCATAGTTTTTTTGTTTCAGTCACTCTTTATTTTGATAGTCCGTTTGTTTGAATATAAATTACATTGCATCTACATGCCAACTAATTCTCATTAGATTATAAGTAGACTGTTAGGTTTGGGTTAGGGTTAGAATTAATGTAAGTTGACATGTACTTGCAAAGTTTTTATAGACAGTTAAATGTCTGCTGAAGTAGCATATCAATAGATATTAAGCAGACACTCTACTAATATTCAAATGGACCATCAAAATAAAGTGTTACTTTTGTTTCTTCTACTATGGACATCTGAAATCTTCAAAAATGTGTTATTTTTATTGTTCAGCAGAAACTCATAAAAAATTGGGAACCATTGAGTGCAAGTAAATAGTAAGTAATTTTGCCCTGCGCTGATCCTAGTTTATGATAAAGCTCTGGATCGTGATATGCATTTGATCTAATTTGTGGTCAAGTAGGGCACCTCCATGTGGCATGACCAGCCTGTTATATGGCACTCTGACTCCAGTACCAACCTATGAAACAACCAACTTTAGACAAGCCAGACTTATGTAAAGGCATTACCGACCTTGATATCCTTGCTCAGGCTGTAACAAGTCTGGAGGCGGCAAACAGACCTGATTAATACTGCTTTCTCAAGTCTCCCTTAATAAATTCCCTCCATCATCATGAAAGGCTAGCCAAAGTATATCCAGCCATTTGCAAATCTCATTCATTTTATCTGTTCGCAGCGAGGAGAAGCAGGAAGCCAACTGGCCTCTTTTTTTTCTATCCGGGGCTTCTATCCCCCCTCCACTAATACAACGCTAATGCTATTAGCCAGCCGAAAAAGGAGAACAAATGTGTGTTCTGCAGCAGGGGGAAGCAAAATTGATGAAAATGAACAGCCCTGCTTCCCAACAGAATGCTAAGAAATTTTAATATTAGCTGTTTTCAGGCTTGGAGTGTTTCATTACGCTGGCATAGGAAACACGCTTGAAAGTGTGCAAGTTAGAGTCTTGTTTTTTAATCGCTCTGTTGCTGTTTTTTTCAAGGCTGAGAGATTCTCATCTAACTTGTCATTACTGTTGTGTGCTTTGTTTCTGTTTTTTCTGCATCAACCCAACGGAGGAGCTATTTATGGTGCATTTCTTGCTGCATCCTATAGCACAAAGATCACCAATTATCACATACAGTACACTGTACAAAGCCAGATACAAGTTTAGTTTCACCTTAATATCGGCCTCAGATGTCACCGGGAGACAATTTTATCTTTGTGACATCAGACCCCTTTATGGAAGAAGAAAGTTGACGTGTTCGCAACTAAATGCTGCATTTTTAGCAAGTACAGTATGTGAAGTTCGTGTCATAGGGCTGAGGTCAGTGACCGTGTTCCTGGAGATCTACCTTCCAGCTGATTTCAGTTGCAACCCTGATCAAACATCTGTCTGAAATTATCAAGTGCTGCTTCAGGTTCTAATTAATTGGTTCAGTTGTGTTTGATCAGGGTTGAAGCTGACCTCTGTGAGCCGAAAAAGTATCCAAGAGTTTTGCTTTGAAAACTGATTGTTTGCTTGGTGCCGGCTTCAGACTGCACATTATCTTAGTGTTAAGCAGTGGTGGAAAGAGTATGGAAAAATAATACTCAAGTAAAAGTACCATTACTTGCCAAAAAGTGTAGTGCAGGTAGAGTAAAAGTATATTTTCTAAATTCTACTCAATGTATGAGTAAAAAGTAGCAATTCATTCATACATTCATTCACTAATTTATCACAATGACTTCAGAGATTGTTTAATCAATGTTTAATATTTAGATTTACTTACCTATTTACCTCCTTACTTACTTTATACAGTCAATGATTTAAGCTTAATTTTGAAGAAAAAAAAATCCACTTCAGATGTTGACTACTATAGTATTTCTCTATCTCTGTATGTCAGTCTGATAGCCTTTCATTCTGAAAAGTCCAGATTGCTCTGTGTGTACTAATCAAGAACTGTCCTTAACTGCAACATGAGCCATGAGTGTAGCGAATTAGCTCAAAGGGAATTAAAGATTCATTTGAATGAGCCTTCAAAAGAATCAACTCTTTAAATCTGAGCAAATGAATAATCCAGCGATCGTTCGAACAGACTTTTTGACTTCAATTGCAGCTATTGCTATCAGAAATTAAAATGCATTTATGTTTAAGCAGGGTAGCAAGATCGAAGTTTAAGACATTAGATTCATAAACATGCACAGGCACCTTTCTTTATACAAAATTAAACATTATTGACTAATCTAACAGAAACCAACACCTAACACAAACACAAGTGTAGAGAAGAGTAAAGACAGAAAAATAAGAGTTTGAGAGAGTGTAATGATGGAAAAACCTTATATTTGTAAGACCAAGCCAAGTGAACCAAAAAATAATAAATGTATTAGTTTTAAATGGTCTCTTTAGGGTGACATTTAGGGCGTACTCATACTATGTACAGTTGCTTTGAACTGTGGTGAAGCATGCTTGTCCCCCTCTCCCATCTCCCCCGACGGCCTGCATTCACATTGCATCCGAGCTGGAGCACATTTACGTCATCGATGATGTGTCACTCCATATCAAACGATTAAAATGATATAACTAAAGAAATCTTCACTGTGCTGAGCGAGAGCGCTTCTCTTCTGTTAACAGCGCATGAACAATGTGGCATGTGTCAGCCACAGATCAGCCATTTTTGACGCTTATAAATGATCGTAAAGTCCTCGTGCTGCAGGTATTAGGAGGTTTGCAGAAGGTGCAGTTGACGTGCAGTGAGGAGTTTGCGTCTTTAATAGACTATGACAGTTTGCGTTCATTGAACAGTAAGAATGATTAATATATCCATATGAATCTGTCCCTTGAAAGTCACGTCTAGTCTTCAGTTTCGGGCTCAGGCACGCTTTGCACTCATACTACAAGCGTACCTGCGCCAAAGCCTGAGTGAACCATACTCTGGCACACCTCTTTCAACCGGACCAGGGCCGACCAACTGAACTGCGCCTGAGCCCAATTCAGAGCACTCACACCTCTCAAATGAACCGGGAAACATGCCTAGGCACGGTTCGGATAGTATAGTGTGAGTGCACCCTTAGTTTACACCAGTTCAGTGGTAGTCTGCAAGTGTTACTTGCGTTCCTTTTGTGATGTGAAGAACTCCCACTGTTGAGCACATGGCTAGCTGGTCGTCAGTTCTTTGACCTTGTGAGGCTTGGAGTGGGGTGGAGTCTGGATTTTCAGGTTGAGGCGGTTTTCGGTTTCATGGCACACTAAACTTAACTAGACTCTCGACGGAAGGGAAAGAAAGAAAGGTATCGGAAATAGGAATGTCTGAGCTGTGCGATTAACCCATTTTGTCTGGGTCCTCGCCTGCTCCCTGGAGTTTTCCTGGGGTTCTAGTTCTGGATTCAAGTCTTTCTCTGGTCTTCTAGAGTCTCTCTGGGGGCGGCCCCACAAGTTTTTGTAAGGATGGTTTTGTACCCACCCTCCGGAGCCGAGTTGACCAATGAGAAGTTTAACTCTTGGTTTCAAAGTGGGGTACTTTGCATAGGTATTCTTGGTGTAAACTGATGTAGAAATGTCCAAGTTTTTTTAAATGTTAATATGTTGCACACATATTAACATGAAACGTAAACAATTGTTCAGTACACCAAATTAGCTTTGCAGGGACATCAAACATGAACTATCTATGATCTTGTTTAGCTTTTGTAGAGTTAAGCATTGATTGCAGAAGTATAAAAACCATAATGTCAATACATGAGCAAGAGACATGTTGCAAAACACCTGATTACACATAAATAATTTACATTAAAAAAGTTTACCCAAAAAGTTTACATTAAAAGCATCAGTCTTAAGCAAGAAGCTTATAGAAGTTCTCGGTCTGTCCAGTCGTGAGCATTCCTTTGTGTTGTAAATACCTTGGAATCGGATTACAAATGACCATCCAGTCTTTTCATGGAAAGGAGAAGTTGAGGTGTATTATTTGTTAAATAAAAGCAGAATAATTATTTGTCTGATCGGCCACAATTGTTACATGAGTAACAGTTTCTTTAATTAATTGTTAGTGCATGTTTGTTAATTAATGTATTATTAAACACTTTAGATGAAATAAAATGTAACTTAATCTATTAGAAATTATATAAATTGAAAGTGCACCTATACATAACAAGCATTACTGAATGGTGGTGAATTATTTCCATGGAACACACAAAGGCACAATAATACAAACCTGTTTTGGATTATTATACATAGATTTGTCTCCGAATCTGCCCACTGTGACTGATAACAGTGGTCTGGGCCTCAAGGCACTGCTCCATTGTCTTTAAGGATGAAGTACCAGACTAACATGCATTCAATAAAGCAGACATTACATTCAAATCTAAAAACAAAAAAGAAGAAGAAGAAGAATAGGTTTAGCCTACAGATGAGGTTCCTCTCCAGTTTTACTACTGCTATTCTTTCTTATAGAGGGAATTACATTTAGCTTAATCGAAAGTGTTAATTAAAACATTGATTAGCAAACATGTCTTTAGAAGTAATTAAGGTAGCTATGAAACACACATATATTAATGTGACTCATGTTGTATTTAAGGATAGTTCTTGATTAGTGTCTGTCTTAATTCTCCATCATTTCATGATAAGGTACAGCACATTGTTATTATCTGCTGTTATTGTAAAGTGTTGCAGGTGATATATCGGTTTGCCTTCCCTTTTCAAATTGTCCTACCTCATTCAAAATGTAGGTAGCACATCTTGATGATACATTATGCTACCCATTAGATTTTTCTACCAGCATAAATGTTGATGTGGAGTGGTGTAATATGGTGCAATATTGTCCTAACCACAAACCCTGACTCCAATCTTAGAACCATTCAAATGGAGTGTTGGTAACAGTATCTAATGAGTAGGATCAAATATCAGAACACAGGCTTCTGAAACAATTTTAAATACAGACCGTTAATAATGACATGGGCAGCCATGGTCTAATGGTTAGAGAGTTGGACTTGAGTCCTGGCACTAGCAAGGATTGTAGGGGGTGGAGTGAATAACATGGCTGTGGTGAGTTCCTGACTGACCGCTGTGTGTGTGTGTGTACGTGTTTTTGTGACATATCAGGACACAAATCTGTATAATGACATGGGTATGACACAGGTATTACAAAAAGGAGGTGAAATATGAGGACATTGGTGACGTCCTCACTTCTCAAAAAGCTTCGGCTGGGTCAGTTGGCGTTTCTTTGTGGAGTTTGCATGTTCTCCCCGTGTTCACGTGGGTTTCCTCCGGGTGCTCCAGTTTCCCCCACAAGTCCAAAGACATGTGGTATAGGTGAATTGGGTAAGCTAAATTGTCTGTAGTGTATGTGTGTGACTGAGTGTGTATGGGTTGCAGCTGGAAGGGCATCCGCTGCGTAAAACATGTGTTGGAAACAAGTTGGTGGTTCATTCCGCAGTGGCGACCCCTGATTAATAAAGTGACTAAGCCGAAAAGAAAATGAATGAATGAATAATCTGAATTATTTACAGCTTTTAATTTAAACATTTATTTTATCTAATTAAAAGAGTTTGCTTTTTTGTAACTCATGAATAAAACAAACAAACAAATAAATAAAGTTATGTTAAATTAGAAATGACGACCTCTGTCAAAGGCATTTGCTCCAAATCCATCATTTTAATGTGGGATGGTGCGCCAACTTAAATGTTACCATGGTTCAACTTTGGCCCATGGGCCCTAGTTTGGACATCTCTGATTTAGACTTTTTAAGCATGTGGTCTTCGACTTTTAATCAGGTATGATGAACAGTTTTCCATACAAATGTAACATGAACTATGGGTCACTTGAAAATGTACTGTACTACAGTACAGGCATAAGTACTTACAATCACTTTAAATTCTGATTCTATCTGATTTGCAGGTTCAGCACTATACATACACACACAAAAATGAAGTAGGGATAGAAAAGGGAAGCAATTACAAAGCATCATAAGACATGGGGGCTGGCTGTAAGTAATATTCTGAAAACACCGCAAAGTGGGATTTCAACCTACTGCACAAACGTGTTTTAACACAGAAAACAAATTACATCAAATTTAAAACAGAAAATCAGCTGAAGGCAAGATGAGTCACAACCAAACACGATAAGTTGCAAACTCATTTTCAAAGATTTTATTACAATACAGGAGCGCAGTCACTCACTATACACTTAAGAGATGCTTCCCGTTGTCATTTGTCTATGAGAACAGATTGGATTTAAAACTCAGTCTATGTCTCTCACACTTCAAAGCACAACAAATTGCCTGAGTGAGCATCTCGTCTTAACAACAAACATTAAGAGGAGCAGAGGAGGCTGACAACACTTTCACTACATCACAGAGTCAGAGTTCGTTTGCCACAGCAATGCTAGAGGATATACTTGACACAGTTATTGTGCCATAATCTGCATGCCATCTTTGATTAAGGCTTTTTTTCCCCTCAGCTCTTAAATTGAGACTGAAATGTTGGTCTGTGTGCACCGCCCTCTCCTGCTTCTTTGAAAATGGTGTTGATTGCAGAAACACTGTCATAAATTATGAAATGCCTGTCTGAATACTGTATGAGAACTGCTACATGTTAGTTGGTGCTGTGCATTTAGAGGATTGGACAAACCATACGTCATAATTGAGTGACAATGCACATAGGGAGTGAAGGATGCTGAGAATCTAAAGAGAATTTAAACACTGTTTGACTACTTTAAATAAGGATGAATATATGCAGCCTTGTGGAAAATTGAATAAATAACAGATTTACCTCTTCATATAAATTGAATTCAAGATGCACTCAAAACACTTCAGTAGTCGAATGTGAAGAAATTATACTGTATATGGGATGCTTAAAGCAATAATTCACCAAAGTATGAAAATACAGTTAATATTTACTCACTATCATGTTTTCAAGCTGTATGATGTAGAACAGAGAAATAAATGATGTTGAAAAATGGAATAGATGATTTTCTTTTCTGCTATAATGGACATGATGAGCTGTTGAGCTAGTTCAAATAAATTAATAAGCACATAAATAAAATTATTATATACAGTATTCAGTGTTGGGTATGATTTGTTACAAAGTAATTTGGTACTGTAATTAACCCTCTACCGCATGGTGTTTCCATTTGGCAACATGATATTTATGTTCATTTCCCTGTCACTGTTTCTTTAAGACCAACATTTATTTATTTTTTTGGTTGAAAAGAGAGGACCTTAGTGTAGCCAATGATGTGCTTTGGTTAAGTCACATGAGATGCAGTAGTTGCTGAATGCAAATGTAAACGTCAATAAAAATAAAGGATCAAATTATGTCAGATCCACAAAAAAATCTGAAGCATTACCTCCAGTGAGTTATGATGACATATTCATAACTCAAATATTATTTATTTTAATTAAATTAGTTCAAATCGGTCAAATGTATGTGCACTGTGCAGTAGTGGAACAATATTGCAATGGGTTAGCAAGCTAGCAAGGTCAGCT
Source organism: Danio kyathit (assembly GCA_903798195.1). Taxonomy (NCBI): domain Eukaryota; kingdom Metazoa; phylum Chordata; class Actinopteri; order Cypriniformes; family Danionidae; genus Danio; species Danio kyathit. Next base: position 24,078,834 of record LR812532.1, on the reverse strand, counting down.
GTGAACTTTTAAGTTGTAACAATAACAACATGCATGCTAGTAATATAATGTTGATTAGCTGTATGTTAATGGCATTTGCATTATGGATAAAATCTAGTTTTAATGGCAATACTAATTTTGAATAGATATGAATACAGGAAATAGTGTATTAGCGAGCACCACCATGTTCTATGGTAAGTGAAACAAGAAAAGGACAGAACTGGCTCTTCCTGCAGATGAAAGTGAGGATGAGATGGATTTTAGTGACCATGAAAATGATGCAGATTGGACATTTGATAAAAGCAGTGATGGAGACAGTTCAAGTAAGTTAGCTTTGAGGCAGATAAGACAGACGTAGTACAGTATATAGTATAATTTATAAACATTGTTAGCTAGTAGCTACATTATTCTGATGCATCTGGACATGACTTGTTATTTATTTTGACATTTCTAAGTTAGATCCACTGTTGGACATTGTTGTCATGTGACAACATATCATAAAGTACCTTAAAAACATTTCCAAAATAAAGAAAAACAGTCAAATATATATATATATATATATATATATATATATATATATATATATATATATATATATATATATATATATATATATATATATATATATATATATATATGTATGTAATTATAGATCTATCATAATAAGTGCAGTAGAGGGTTAAATGTTATTTGTACTTAGTTGTTTAAAGCAATTTAATGGGGGTGCTCTTTTAATTTACTTTACTTGCCCTAAATACTGCACATACATTCAACAATTTTGTATAAATCAATTCAGAGAAGCTAACTAATATATATTTTGCAGAACAATAAAATAAAATTGGCCACACTTTATTTGATGGTCCGTTTGTTGAATTTAAAGGGTCACGAAACACCAAAACACATTTCTTGAGCTGTTGACAGTCATATATGTGTCCCACGCTGCTATAAACACTATTAGGACACATATATTGCACTAAAAAGTGAAAATTTGTTGTTTTGCGTCATTTTGAGCAAATTAGTTTTTCTGGTTTGAAACAAATTTTTGAAGCTGCATCAATGTTTGTACCTGCGAGTGCATCAAGACATCTCTGAGTGTGCGGCATTAATTCATGAGAAAGACTTGGTTCAAACCAATCATCTCTATTGTATACGCTCTGTACGCTCTATTGTGTATGCGGTGCAACTTCATTAATATGCATGATAGCTTTGAAGACTGTTTTAGCTGTTACAGTGTTGAGACGACAGAGAGACGCCACGTTGTGTTGACAAAAGAAGTGAAAGAACAATAATTGGAGACATGGGTCGTCAGTGTTGCATTTTTTTATTGTGCTGCATTTATTAATGTGCTGCAACAAAGGTTTTGTTTTCATTTCCCCACTATGAGAGCGCAGCTTGACTCACATGTGGATTACAGTGCACACGACAGAAATGCGTTTGTAAGGAACATTTTTTACCCAGGAGCTTTTCGCATCTGGAAATGATGAAATCTGGATTTGCCACTCATCTCCTTTTAAAAAAGACACGGTTCCAGAGACATACCTTAGTCAAAATGATTTAGTTACTAAATTTGCAGTATGTTAATATATCACTGCAATATTATAATACAAGTATTATAGACTGAAATATCTGCTGTAAATGCTGCTCTCTGAATGTAAACATGAAAACACAGCAATCAAACTATTGATCGTCTTGTAGGATTTTCGCTGCATTTTGCGACAGGATAATATATACATGCACGGCTTTCTGACGCTACCTACTGAGTGCATCTAAGTTACCAAGAAATGCTGAGGATTTTTTTTTTCTCCCATTCGATGTGCGGTTTCAAACATACCATTAAAACTCCACTCTCTTTGGCAAGTAATTTGATTACTGATGTCCATGTAAACACAGTCACTGTCTTTCTCCCCTGCGTCTGAGTGTTTGTTTTTCCTCGCCTCTGTGAAAATCAGCCCAAACGGAAACTCCCATATTTGCAAATCCTTCCCTCTTTCCCTCCCCCGACACTCCCACCTTAACAGAGCTGGACACACCCACTTTCCTGACTTTTTCCAAACTACAGGTGTGAAAACACCCTGCTGAGACAGGGGGGTTTCGTGGCCCTTTAAGTTACATTGCATCTACATGTCAACTAATTCTCATTAGATTATAAGTAGACTGTTAGGTGGGGGTTAGTGTTGGGGTTAGTGTAAGTTGACATGTACTTGCAAAGTTTCTTATAGTCAGTTAAATGTCTGTTGAAGGAGCAGTATCAACAGATATTAAGCAGACAGTCTACTAACACACAAATGGACCATCAAAATAAAGTGTCACCAGAACATTTATCATTAGTTCATGGATTGAGAAGGCATTTTTTTTTGCCATGAGTATATTTGGGCCTTAACTAAGTTATCCATACCATTTTACTTAATTGTACAAGGTTTTTAACATGGTCTTGTGTACTTTTTCCAAATCAGGCTCATTGGAAATATGTGTCCAGGACTAAATCTTTGACAAATATGTACCCTGACCTGCTGTCTTGCAGTTTTTGTTTTCACTAATCCACAAGAGGGTGCTGTGTACTTTTTGACAATCTCAAATACATTACTGAGAACGCTCTGGTTACTAAAGTAACCCTCGTTCCCCGAGGGGGGGAACGGAAATGCTATGTGGAAACTTCCACTATGGGGATTTCATTCAGAAAGCCAATCATCTGAAAGAGTATGTAAACGGGCCAATGAAATGCCAATGAGTTGGCAGCTTCAGCTTGCGCACCTGATGCTCATTGCAATTAACTTGCTATAAGAGCACATGTGCGAGCAAAGCCAAAGCATCATTTTTTTAGCGGAAGAGACTTTCACCTCAACAGCTAAGGGGCAATCATTATGGCGAAGGAACATAGCATTTCCGTTCCCCCCCTCGGGGAACGAGGGTTACTTTAGTAACCAGAGCGTTCCCCTTCGGAAGGGGAACTTCAATGCTATGTGGAAACTTCCACTATGGGGAAATGTTTGGAAAACGCCATAATGATTGAACCTTACCTTCGCCCCCGATGAGAGGTTTGCCAGGCAAAGGAGCGTGAGCGCACCTGCGTCACCAGAGGCGCGGTCTTCCAACGTGTTCCCTGGCCCTTACTTATCCCACTTCAACAGAAGATTTACGGATTTAGATATATTTTTTCGGGAGCCGCAAATGCGTCTAGAATAATTTCTAGGAATTTAATACGACAGTACGTTGGGAATGCGTGCAGTCCCGATAGGGAGGACGCTGCGGAGGCCACCTGCTACCCAAGTGGGGAGACTGGGGCAAATAGCATATGAACTAACCCTGAGAAGGGGGAGTAAGCATATGAAAATTAGATGGTTAGCGGTGAGGGAAGACACGGGTCCGCCTGTGAGGGGGGACTGCACCGTGGCAGTATAAGCATATGGGATCGCCTAGTGGGGATCGCACATAGCAGGCACCTATACCCAGAACGCGGGCTGACCCTCGGGCAGACCAGCAACGTAACGGGCCAGTGCCTTTACTCCTCCGCTGAGTCAGGTGCTGGGGGCCTCGGAGGAATATCTGCAGGGTTCGCCAGCGGGGAACTTTTCTGACAGAGCGAAAAAGCGCACGTATCTCTGGGTTAGAGAGAATGGCGCAGCAAGCGTTTTACAACACCTAACCGAATTTCTCATTCACCGCGTGAGAAAATCGGCTCCCCTCAAGATTAATAAATCTTCTAATAGGTGTCGCCCAGCCCGCAGCTCTACAGTGTCTGTTAGAGAGGCGCCGCGTGCTAACGCCCAAAGTCTCACTCTTGGGGGACGCGGCTCGCCCTGGCTCAGATGAGCGAGGGAGATGGCATTCAGAGTTCAGTGGTTATGTTCCAACCTCTGTTTGGATACGGCACTTCCCGTCTGCCGATCACCATAACAGATAAAGAGCTGAGTACGGTCCGTGTAATAGCAAAAGTGCGAAGGACCAAATAAAGGGGCTGGGTCTGCCTCCTCCGTGGGCAGCGCTTGCAGGTTCACTACGTGGCTGAAAGAACGCTGTAGGAACCTAGGGCACCTAGGTGGGCCGGGGTCTCAGGTAAACGTGAGAGTGGGCCGACCCAAAACGTTGGCACATTTCGCTGACCGAAAATGCCTCCAGATACCCACCCATTTGGCCGATGCGAACGCGATCAGCAGAGCTGTCTACCTGGACAGAAATCTTAAAGATACTGAGTCGAGTGATCGAGCAGACCTCTCCTAAGAGAGATCTCCAAGTGGGTATGAGAGGGAAACAGGAAAATTAATATTCATGTCTCGCGCCTCTGGGAACTGGATGATGAGACGATACTTCCCAGCGCGCCGCCATCGCCGCATCCTTAGAGCGGGGATGATCGTAACGCCAACCCCTCAGAGCGGAGGGGACAGCCTAGCTCCAGTCAACTGAAGGAGGATAGCATCACTCTGATCTGGCATGTTCGGGGTTTCCTTCTCGGGGAAAAAGGTAACCACACAGCGAATAGACTCCACTTCAGGCGTGGGCATGCCTCGTAGAGGGTGCTCAGCCTGAGTGACAGTGTTAACCACCTAATCGGTAAGTCACCTAAGTCCTCCGCACTCCATCTATGAACCGTACGTGAAGCATAGATCTGGGCGCGGGTGCCAAACGGTGCCTGTCCCCTGTTTCCAGGGGATGTGCCAGGGAGGGGCCATCACGAGGAGAGAGTTGAAAGCAGGTCCGATTGGGCCAGAGAGGCGCAATACGAGAGCTGTTCCTCGACCTCCCTGACTTTAAACAGTATCTGTGCGAGTAGGCTCACTGGAGAAATGCGTATTACGCACGCCCCCGAGGCCAGCTGTTGTAGCCAGTGGACTTTGCAGGGTTCGCCAAGTGGGGGAACTCAAGCAAGAGCGCACAAATCTCTGAGTTAGAGAGAGAAAGGCGCAGCACCGAACAGCTGGACAGTCAGGGGTGGAGTCTCCATTTTCCCAGGCGAAACTGCCGTGAGAGCAAATGGGCTGCACGGTTGAGCTCGGTGCTGTTCGTCCTGACCAGTACGTGTTGTCACTCCAGCACCGATAAAAAACGGCGGAGAGCGAGAAACACTGCCAACAGCTCTAGGCGATTGATATGCCAATGCAACTGGGTTTTTTCAGCTGCATGCCCGCAACACACGGCCCCCCAGCCAGTGCTGGAAGCATCTGTCAAAACGACAATATGTCTGGACGCCTGTCCTAGAGGCACTCAGGCCTGTAGGAACGAGGGGTCGTTCCAGGGGCTGAGGGCGCGGCGACACAGCGCAGTGACAGTCACTCTGTGTGTGTCCGCGTGCCATGCGCGTCTGGGGACTCGATCGTGAAGCCAGTGCCGAAGTGGTCTCATATGGAGTTATCCGAGCGCGTACAGCGGCTGCGGATGTCAGATGCTCCAGGAGCCTCTGAAAGATTTCAGTGGAACCACTATTTTGCTGTCGAACTCTCACAGACAGTTCAGCATTAGCTGAGCGCGCTCTCCGGAGAGGCGCGCTGTCATGGTGACCGAGTCCAGCTTCAACCCGAGAAAAGAGATCCTCTGCACAGGGGCGAGTTTGCTCTTTTCTCGGTTGACCTGAAACCCCAATAGGTGGAGGTGCTGGAGCACCTTGTCTCTGTACATAGTCAATTACTCCCGCGAGAGGACTAAAAACAGCCAGTCGCCGAGATAATTGAGTATGCGGATGCCCGCGAGCCGAAGGGGCGCTAGGGCTCCCTCCGCGAGCTTGGTGAAGACCCGCGGATACAGAGAGAGCCCGAAGGGGAGGACTTGTACTGTCAGGCTCGCTCGACGCAGACCGCAGAAAAGTGATGGTGGCGTGGAGTATGGAGACATGAAGTACGCGTCCTTCAGGTCTATGCTGCAGACCAATCCCGAGGACGAACGCACAGGAGGATGCGCTTCTGCATAAGCATTTTGAACGGCAGCTTGTGCAGACAGCGGTTCAAAATGCGCAGATCTAGGATTGGCCGTAACCCACAGCTCTTTTGGGTACAATGAAGTACAGGCTGTAAACCCGCTCTCCATCTCGGCTGGAGGGATCGGTTAGATTGCATCCTTCGCCAGGAGGACAGCAACCTTCTCTCACAAGACAGGGGTGGGCACAGGGCTGACCCTGGTGACATACACCCCGTGAACTTGGGAGGCCGTTTCGCGAATCGAATCGCGTAGCCGAGTCTGATCGTGCATATGAGCCACCGCAAAGGGCTGGGCTGCGCTAACCAGGCAGGCAGCGCCCTCGCTAATGACTGCATCGCTACAATCGCTGACGTACCAGCAGTGGGGCAGCGTGGAGTGGGAGTGCTGATTCGGGGAGCGCTGGGGTCCCGCGGAAGAACTGGAGGTGAGAGATTTACTCACCTTGCACTCAGACTCCGGAGGAGAGGGCTGGAGGTGTGAGAGAAAGGAGACCGTCCTCCAGACCCCGTGAGCCACTGGCGAAGTGCGCCGATCCTGCGAGCTGGAAGGCTTTTCATCGCGTCCCAGACTGGCAGTATTCGGGCTGTCACATCCAGGGAAGGAAAGATGCTCTCTCTCTGAGGAGCCCGGCCCCCCACCGGGGAGAGAGCAAGTTCCCTCTTCTCCAGATGGCCGTCTCAAGAGCGCTTCGCGGTCCGTTATCCGGACTTAACGGCGCCCTGGGACGGGGAGCGCTGGTTGCCTGCGAGGTGCTCGGCGCTGCCGCTGGCCGGAGGCGCAGGCGGGGGCGGAGCAGCACTCGAAGACGGGCGCTCTCGGCGACAAGCAGTGGATGTGGATGGTTCGGCGGAAGGGGAGCGGTCTTACATCCCCGCCGAAGGATGGCCCATCGTATCTGACTGCACCGCCGTGAATTCCTGGGTGAATTCACCAACGGTGTCGCCGAACGGGCCAGACTGGTATATGGGGGAGTCAAGAAAGTGAACTTTGTCGACTCTGCGTATATTTTTGCCAGGTTTAGCCCGAGGTGGCGGTCCTGGACCACTAACGTGGCCATCGTCTTTCCCGGGGCACACGCAGCGGACTTGAGATCCGTGGAGCTCAGTCGGGTGCGGTGCGGGGCTTGTAACAAGCCTGGGGTCAGAACCACCCTCGTGCAGCTGGGCCAGCGCGCACGCATGGACCCTGGCGTGCAGGGTGGAAGCAGTCTGGCCCGCGGCTGTGTGGGCTCTGGCTCGGGAGGCAGAAAACCAACACGCCTTGGACGGGAGATGAGGCTAATTCCAGCAGAAGGAGGTACCACACGGGCCCGTGATGGCACTCTCAATCTGGGGAATCGACTCGTACTCCCTGGCTGCTCCACCATCAAGAGTGGTGAGGCGGAGGCGCACGCAGATCAGGCAGAGAAAGGTGCCCTCAAGACTGCGTGAGCCCACTGTGCACTTCCGGGAAGAGAGGGATGGGAGGCTAGAAGGTATTGCCTTTTAATCCTCCACATACAACCATCTAGTCGGTCCGGCCGCGGGGCTGGGGGATAAACCATCTCCAGACCCACGACCGAAACAGCCCTGGAAAGCACGGTCATCATGTCTGTTTCAAGATCGGCCGCCGCCGCGCTTGCTCCCGATGGGAGGGAACGGAGGGGGGGGGATCCTTCATCAGACCATGACAGCCCAACCTCCGATGCAGCGGTGGACATCTGAGCCTCAGTGTCATCAAGTGAGAGGGCGGCCATCCGAGGATGGAGCGCTTCTCTCACTCAAAGCTTGGATGGAGCGCGTGGAGGAGTGAGAGGTCCACAAGCCCGAGGGCGGCAGATTTACTCCCACTGTAACCCTCAGATCTGCCCCGAGTGCCCACCGCGGAGCGGGGGGACAACTGGGTGGGTGGCTCTTTTGCAAGAGCGAGCCGCGATCTTAACTGCGCAACAGACATGCCACCGCAGTGATGGCATGCACTGCCCACGAGCACCGCATTAACATGCTGGACCCCCAGACATGAAACGCAGTGCTCGTGCCCATCATCCGAGGACAGGAAACCACCGCATCCAGAAACGCACAGTCGGAGCGACGTCTTGAAAAAGACGCGCTGCACGACCGTGTTGCTCTTTTAGGAAATTCGCAACAATACATACCGCTCTGGAGGACCGGACCCAAAGGACGCCAGGCCTCATCTTTCAGATGATTGGCTTTCTGAATGAAATCCCCATAGTGGAAGTTTCCACATAGCATTGAAGTTCCCCTTCCGAAGGGGAAATGTGTTTTCATTGTGCCATTTCTTGTAAATATATCAGAGGTCATTGTATACATTTCTGCAAAGATTAACATCCTTCTTGTGTGCGTCCATTGACTGACCCACCATCCCTTGCCTAAACCCAAACAATAGTGTTCTCAAAAGCAAACTATTAGAGTGTACTCACACCATGCTATCCGATCCGTGCCCAGGCCCGTTTCCCGGATCGTTTGAGAGCTGTGAGTGCTCTGAAGCGGGCTCAAGCACGGTTCACTTGGCCGGCCCTGGCCCGGTTGGAAGAGATGGGCCTGAGCGCGGTTCACTTGGGCTCAGGCGCGGTACGCTTGCAGTGTGAGTGCAAGAATGCCTAAGCCCGAACTGAAAGCAGGACGTGACTTTTAAGGGACTGTATCATATGGATTCATTAATCATTCATACTGTTTAATGAACGCAAACTGTCGTAGTTTATTAAAGACGCAAACCCCTCACTGCACGACAGCTGCACCTTCAGCAAACCTCCTAATTCCTGCAGCATGAGGACTTTATGAGCATCAAAAGTGGCTGATCTGTTTGGCAAAATATTTGACTGCGTGTCACCGCATATCAAACGACTTAACGATATAACTAAAGAAGTCTCCACTGTGCTGAGCGACAGCGCTTCTCTTCCTAAACTGAACAGAGCGTCATCGATGACGTAAGCATGCCCAGGCCCCGAATGTAATGTGAGTGCTGGTTTCTGGAGCCATCCTTTGCCAGACTCAAACCCCGGTCCCATCTGTTCAGCCTCCAAGTCTGGTGCCCCTCGTCATTCATACAGAAGAAAGTAGTCAGCAGTTACGCCCTGTAGCATTCGTTTTACAAATGAAATATACCCGTATACCATGAGCACATACCTTTCGATTCTCAAAAAACGGCACATTTGGGCACATTTTCCCAATGAGTCTGTATGCTTTTTTTTAAGGACTTCCTCTGTTTGAAACAAAGCACAGACATCTGAAGGAATATGTCAGAGGCAGGGTAAAGCACAACAATAAGAAGAAACTGTTAAATAAAGTGGTTATTTGCTTCCGTAGCTTGATAATTTTCTGATTGAACCACTGAATGCATCTGTTTTGAAGATGATTTTAAAAAATTTTCTAGACTTTGAACAAGTAAGAAACCACTGTCTCACGCTCTCAGATTTTACCTAAAATATCTTAGTTTGTGCTCCAAAAATGAATAAAGGTGTCAGATATTTGTTATGACATGAGCAGTGGTGGAAAGAGTACTGAAAGTCATACTCGAGTAAAGTACCATTACTTGCCCTAAAAATGTAGTGTAAGTAGAGTAAAAGTATCTGCTGTAAATATTACTCAAAGTATGAGTAAAAAGTAGCACTTTTAAAAGTACTCTAGAGTAATGAGTAGTGAGTATTATGCTGTCAAAAGCTGATATGTTTGCATGTAATTTGTGCATGTGTGTGTAAACGTAACATTCTGTAGTGCATTTAGTTATTGCTCAGAAGGCACAACATCATGAGACATTAATATTAGGTTAGATTGTAATATTGTGATTGTGATATTTGTTTGATTTTAGGTTGTTAGAAAGTGACCAAAATCCAGCGTCGAGCCAACATCTTAATCCAACGTCATAATGACATCAAATACTGACATTTATTCATCAGGTACGGTAACCAAAATCCAACGTCTGATACATGTCATAGGGGTAAGGTTCACACAATGTCAAGCTGTAACATCATTAGACGTTGATATTTGATTGGTTTTAGGTTGTACATTGGATATTGATGTTGGCCTGATGTTGAGTTCTGACGTCAACCCAATTTTCATTTCCAAACAAAAGGCAAAGTCCCCATGGCGTTAGGGTTCAACGTCAATCAGACATCATGTTGACGTCCTGTGCCTGCTGGGTGTTTAAGGCCATTTCGGTCATCATACAGTAAACATCCGCCATCTTCTCATCAGTGACATGCATCTAAACGGTCTTTGGGTCAATGCTCGTAAAGATTTTGAACATCTTCATGGACACTTTTAATACTTCCAAACAGTTTGCTGCAATTACAAAGTGCACACGTCTTGAGGTAGTTCATCATGATGTGATTTACCTTCTACGGTTTGATTGGACAGGAATCTCAGGACTGATTTTTCTAATCGCCATGGACAAGAAAAATAAAGTAGTTACTGCAGGTTGAAAGAAAGTAGTGGAGTAAAAGTACAGATACTGCACTAAAAATTTACTCAAGGAAAAGTAAAAATACACATTTTTAAAACTACTCAGTAAATTACAAGTCCTGAGAAAAACTACTTAATTACAGTAATTTGAGTATTTATAATTAGTTACTTTACACCACTGGTGATAATGTGGAAAAGTTTATATTTTAGAAAAAAAAATACACAAAGCACAGTTACATTTATTATTATGGAGAAAACACAATAATTATTACGATAAAAACATTTGCTGGATTAGAGAACTACTATTGCAGAGCATTTCTCATAAATGCTGCCATATTTTTGAGCAGAAGTCATTAGTCTTCATCATAAACATGAATTAAAAAACAAAAACATTTGAAAAACATTTTTATATTTACATATACAAATCCATCATTTTAAGGAATGTTATGCTAATTTATTAAACACAGTGAGGGAAACAAACAATAAATAAAGTGAAATAATACAAATATGCTTGACTTTACTGTATGTTTAAAACATTTGTTCAACTTCATACTTTATATATTAAAATATACACTCCCCGGCCACTTTATTAGGTACACTTTTCCAACTGCTCGTTAATGCAAATTTATGATCAGCCAATCACATGACAGCAATTTAATGCATTTAGGCATGTAGACATGGTCAAGATGATCTGCTGCAGTTCAAACCGAGCATCAGCTAAGAACAGGAAACTGAGGCTACTATTCACACAGGCTCACTAAAACTGCACAATAGAGGATTAAAAAAACATTGCCTGGTCTGATGAGTTTCGATTTCTGCTGCGGCATTCGCATGGTAGGGTCAGAATTTGGCATCAACAACATGAAAGCATGGATCCATCCTGCCTTGTATCAATGGTTCAGGCTGGTGGTGGTGGTGTAATGGTGTGGGGGATATTTTCTTGGCACACTTTGGGCCCATTAGTATTAATTGAACATTGTGTCAATCCCATAGCCTGCCTGGTATTGTGGCTGACCATATCCATCCCTTTATGACCACAGTGTACCCATGTGAAACTTGCCATGTCATAAAGCACGAATCATCTCAGACTGGTTTCTAGAAGATGACCATGAGTTCACTGTACTCAAATGGCCTCCACAGTCACCAGATCTCTTATCTAATAGAGCACCTTAGGAATATGATGGAACGGGAGATTCACATCATGTCAATATGGACCAAAATCTCTGAGAAATATTTCCAGTACCTGTTGAATCTATGCTAAGAAGCATTAAGGCAGTACTGAAGGCAAACGGGGGTCCAACCCGGTACTATTAAGGTGTACCTAATAAAGTGGCCGGTGAGTGGATGTATGAGTTTATGTCTAAAGACTATAAAGTAATAAAACATGATTGAAATGACATATTTTATCCCAGGAAATACACTTTATCATTCGTTTAACTTGTTTATTTCTATGTGTTTTCCATTGCTCTGTGCAATCGTTCCAAGCAAACTTACACATTTCTAAAATATCAGTAGGATAAAATTAAATTTATCTTTTTTTTTTTTTTTTTCAAAGTACGACAGTCTTTTCTAGAAGTGCCTGCACTGAACCTGTCACATCATCTTAACAGTGCTTTGTAGGCAAAGATCATGAAAGTGACTGACGCTGTCAGTAAAGGCCAAAAAGGGTTGTTACTGTCAATCAAATAAATTAAACATACTGAGCACAGCAGGAAACGGATGAAAAACCTCGACCATCACTTCATAAATGTTCCCGTTTTTCGGCTTTACTGCATTACTGCACCATAAATACCATCTTGTAGCACATCCAGCTGAGAGGTGCGGTAAAATATAGTTCATTTCCCATGGCTCCCATCACCAATTTAGGAATACAAGCTACCGTCAGACTCTCGAGAGATGACACTTTTCTCTTAATTAACATCTGCATTACAACTAACAGCCACTGTAATTATTAATTATAGTTGTAATATTTTACCCTTCAGATTAAAAGAGGAAATATAATTGTTCATCCATACCTTTAGATTTATTATATGTATTTCATTCATAATTCAGGTTTATAGATATACAAAATGCCCTGCAGTCATACTTACTAATGCCTGAAAAACTGCCTGCTGAACACCCAACCCTAATATTGCTCTGTAGTTATTTAACTGTGGAATGGGCAAAAAAGAAAAAAAAAAACCTGCAAGTCAGAATCTGGCCTGTGTTTCTGTACAGGTACATTAAAATAAAGCGATATAAAGGGTGTTTGCTCAGCAATAGAATGTATGTTACCCTTTGGCATGATGCCCAGTGGAGTAAAGCAGTATTAGAGGGAAAATGTATGGTGCTGTTTTCCTCAGTTAATTCATTATTTATTTATTTTCAAGAGCTTGCCCTTGATTCTAATGGAGCACTGCACCAAATCAATTTAAAAGCTAGTTAAGCTGCTACTCAGAAACGCCACATACCTTTCATGAAATTATTCGAGGATATTTTGCTCTGTCATCTCATCTGCAAACTCACTATATCAATCTGTCAAACGCACTAGTATATGCTTTAAAGAAACACCCATGTTTGCCAATAGAATTGACTTGAATTTTAGATTTTTTAAAGATTGCAGATGCTGAAAAAAAAAGATCCTACAGTGTTACTAACATGTCTACTACCATCATGCAAATCCCCTTTTCCTCTTCAATCTAAGTGTGCTCTATTGCTGTGGAGGCCATTTGAGTTTAGCGAACACATTGTCATGTTCAAGAAACCATGAGGTGATTTGCGACATGGTGTGTTATCTTGCTGGGAATAATCATTACAAGATGGGTACTGTATCTGTGGTAATAAAGGAATGGACATGGTCAGAAACAATACTCAGGTAAGCTGTGAAATTTGAACAGTGGTCAGTTGGTAAGTACCCAGGAAAATCTGCTCCACACAATTACCAGACCACCAACAGTCTGAACATTTCATACAAGGCATGATGGATTCATGCTTTCATGTTGTTCATTCCAGCATTTCTAAAATCTGGTACTTCAAACCCATCGTTCTGCACATTGTTGAATGTGTGTTCTAATTTAACCATAAGTGCCCTGCGAAGTGTGGATACACACAAGATATTCTACAATGATTCCATTTCAAAGGGAGATTAAGTGTTTCATTCAAATTAAGAATGTCAAAATGAAATTGTTTTTATGGTGCATCACAATGCAGAAGAAGATGATTCAATATCAGTTTAGTAACAGACCATAAACTTTCTGTTGCTGTAGCATATGGTGAAGCAGGCATAAGGTCCATGCGAGAAGCATACCATGGAGGCAAAATGTGTGTGCAAGTAGCAGACTATGGTGAGGGAGGTTTTTTTTTAAAGCTTAACGGGACAATCCTTTACTGACTCTGAAGGTACAGCAGAACCCCTATGTCACTGCTAAGGGCACTGTTACGTGCCAGCACATATTTATTTATTTTATTTCTTGTTTTTTTTTGTGTCTCGTCGTGTTTTTTCTTTCTACCACTCCAGTTGACTTCATTGTTTGTTCCGCCTGCTGCTGTCCCTGGTTGGCTATTCCACTTTTCACTGCTGCAACCAATAGACCAATTATCAACCTACATAACACATGATGTCACACGGGTCCCGGTTTGCAGAAAAAGACCTGCTGCAATAGCAAACATGTCGTGTTTTGCGGTAGGATGCCAAATTCGAAAAAAATTTGGATGCCAAAAAATAGAAAACTTAACTTTTACCGTACACCACACTGCTTTTAATGCCGACTGCAGACGTCTTTGGCTAAAAGGGAGCTGAATGAAGTGACGACCTAATTTTAAATGCTGGACTCTGCAGTTCCCCTTCGGAAGGGGAACTTCAATGCTATGTGGAAACTTCCACTATGGGGGATTTCATTCAGAAAGCCAATCATCTGAAAGAGTATGTAAACGGGCCAATGAAATGCCAATGAGTTGGCAGCTTCAGCTTGCGCACCTGATGCTCGTTTGCAATTAACTTGCCTATATGAGCACAGAGGCTAGCAAGCCAAAGCACATTTTCACTTCAGAGACTTCAACAGCCTTCTGAGAGAGTCGATGAGGTTCCTCCAGCTGAGTTTCAGACAGAGAGTGAACGAGAGCGATCTCCCGGTCAGAGTGTTGTGACACGCAGCGGCAGATGGTCGAGCTGGGTTCTCTCCACTTGCCTGGCGTCCTTTGGGTCCGGCTCTCCAGAGCGGTATGTATTGTTGCGAATTTCCTAAAAGCAACACGGTCGTGCAGCGGTCTTTTTCAGACGTTGCTCCGACTGTGCGTTTCTGGATGCGGTGGTTTCCTGTCTCGGATGATGGGCCCGAGCACTGAGTTTCATGTTCTGGGGGTCCAGCATGTTAATGCGGTGCTCGTGGGCAGTGCATGCCATCACTGCGGTGGCATGTCTGTTGCGCAGTTAAGATCGCGGCTCGCTCTTGCAAAAGAGCCACCCACCCCAGTTGTCCCCCGCTCCGCGGTGGGCACTCGGGCAGATCTGAGGGTTACAGTGGGAGTAAATCTGCCGCCCTCGGCTTGTGGACCTCTCACTTCCTCCCATGCGCTCCATCCAAGCTTTGAGTGAGAGAAGCGCTTCCATCCTCGGATGGCCGCCCTCTCACTTGATGACACCGAGGCTTCAGATGTCCACCGCTGCATCGGAGGTTGGGCTGTCATGGTCTGATGAAGGATCCCCCCCCCTCCGTTCCCTCCCATCGGGGAGCGAGCGTGGCGGCGGCCGATCTTGAAACAGACATGATAACCGTGCTTTCCCGGGCTGTTTCGGTCGTGGGTCTGGAGATGGTTTATCCCCCAGCCCCGCGGCCGGACCGACTAGATGGGTGTATGTGGAGGATTAAAAGGCAATACCTTCTAGCCTCCCATCCCTCTCTTCCCGGAAGTGCACAGTGGGCTCACGCAGTCTTGAGGGCACTTTCTCTGCCTGATCTGCGTGCGCCTCCACCTCACCACTCTTGATGGTGGAGCAGCCAGGGAGTACGAGTCGATTCCCCAGATTGAGAGTGCCATCACGGGCCCGCGTGGTGCCTCCTTCTGCTGGAATTAGCCTCATCTCCCGTCCAAGGCGTGTTGGTTTTCTGCCTCCCGAGCCAGAGCCCACACAGCCGCGGGCCAGACTGCTTCCACCCTGCACGCCAGGGTCCATGCGCGCGCTGGCCCAGCTGCACGAGGGTGGTTCTGACCCAGGCTTGTTACAAGCCCCGCACCGCACCCGACTGAGCTCCACGGACCTCAAGTCCGCTGCGTGTGCCCCGGGAAAGACGATGGCCACGTTAGTGGTCCAGGAGCGCCCCCTCGGGCTAAACCTGGCAAAATATGTGCGGAGTCGACAAAGTTCACTTTCTTGACTCCCCCATATACCAGTCTGGCCCGTTCGGCGCACACCGTTGGTGAATTCACCCAGGAATTCACGGCGGTGCAGTCGGATACGATGGGATCCTTCGGCGGGGATTAAGACCGCTCCCCTCCCCCGAACCATCCACATCCACTGCTTGTCGCCGAGAGCGCCCGTCTTCGAGTGCTGCTCCGCCCCCGCCTGCGCCTCCGGCCAGCGGCAGCGCCGAGCACCTCGCAGGCAACCAGCGCTCCCCGTCCCAGGGCGCCGTTAAGTCCGGATAACGGACCGCGAAGCGCTCTTGAGACGGCCATCTGGAGAAGAGGGAACTTGCTCTCTCCCCGGTGGGGGGCCGGGCTCCTCAGAGAGAGCATCTTTCCCTTCCCTGGATGTGACAGCCCGAATACTGCCAGTCTGGGACGCGATGAAAAGCCTTCCAGCTCGCAGGATCGGCGCACTTCGCCAGTGGCTCACGGGGTCTGGGAGGACGGTCTCCTTTTCTCTCACACCTCCAGCCCTCTCCTCCGGAGTCTGAGTGCAAGGTGAGTAAATCTCTCACCTCCAGCTCTTCCGCGGGACCCCAGCGCTCCCCGGATCAGCACTCCCACTCCGCGCTGCCCCACTGCTGGTACGTCAGCGATTGTAGCGATGCAGTCATTAGCGAGGGCTCTGCCTGCCTGGTTAGCGCAGCCCAGCCCTTTGCGGTGGCTCATACGCACGATCAGACTCGGCTACGCGATTCGATTCGCGAAACGGCCTCCCAAGTTCACGGGGTGTACGTCACCAGGGTCAGCCCTGTGCCCGCCCCTGTCTGTGAGAGAAGGTTGCTGTCCTCCTGGCGAAGGATGCAATCTAACCGATCCCTCCAGCCGAGATGGAGAGCGGGTTTACAGCCTGTACTTCATCGTACCCAAAAGAGCGGTGGGTTACGGCCAGTCCTAGATCTGCGCGTTTTGAACCGCTGTCTGCCAAGCTGCCGTTCAAAATACTTATGCAGAAGCGCATCCTCCTGTGCGTTCGTCCTCGGGATTGGTCTGCAGCATAGACCTGAAGGACGCGTACTTCATGTCTCCATACTCCACGCCACCAGTCACTTTTCTGCGGTCCTGCGTCGAGCGAGCCTGACAGTACAAGTCCTCCCCTTCGGGCTCTCTCTGTATCCGCGGGTCTTCACCAGCTCGCGGAGGGTGCCCTAGCGCCCCTTCGGCTTGCGGGCATCCGCATACTCAATTATCTCGGCGACTGGCTGTTTTAGGCCCTCTCGCGGGAGTAATTGACTATGTACAGAGACAAGGTGCTCCAGCACCTCCACCTATTGGGGTTTCAGGTCAACCGAGAAAAGAGCAAACTCGCCCCCGTGCAGAGGATCTCTTTTCTCGGGTTGGAGCTGGACCTCGGTCACCATGACAGCGCGCCTCTCCGGAGAGCGCGCTCGGCTAATGCTGAACTGTCTGTGAGAGTTCGACAGCAAAATAGTGGTTCCACTGAAATCTTTCAGAGGCTCCTGGAGCATATGACATCCGCAGCCGCTGTATGCGCTCGGATAACTCCATATGAGACCACTTCGGCACTGGCTTCACGATCGAGCTCCCCAGACCGCGCATGGCACGCGGACACACACCGAGTGACTGTCACTGCGCTGTGTCGCCGCGCCTCAGCCCCTGGAACGACCCCTCGTTCCTACAGGCCTGAGTGCCTCTAGGACAGGCGTCCAGACATATTGTCGTTTTGACAGATGCTTCCAGCACTGGCTGGGGCGCCGTGTGTTGCGGGCATGCAGCTAAAAAAACCCAGTTGCATTGGCATATCAATCGCCTAGAGCTGTTGGCAGTGTTTCTCTCGCTCTCCGCCGTTTTTTTACCGGTGCTGGAGCGACAACACGTACTGGTCAGGACGAACAGTACGGCAGCGGGGGCGTATATCAACCGTGTGGGGGTATCCGCTCTCGCAGCATGTCTCAGCTCGCTCGCCGTCTGCTCCCCCGGAGTCATACGCGGCGCAATCGCTGCATTCCATTTTTTCCCCACCGAGCTCAACCGTGCAGCCCATTCGCTCTCACGGCAGTTTCGCCTGGGAAAATGGAGACTCCACCCCCGACTGTCCAGCTGTTCGGTGCTGCGCCTTTCTCTCTCTAACTCAGAGATTCGTGCGCTCTCGCTGAGTTCCCCACTTGGCGAACCCTGCAAAGTCCACTGGCTACACAGCTGGCCTCGGGGCGTGCGTAATACGCATTTCTCCAGTGAGCCTACTCGCACAGATACTGTGTAAAGTCAGGGAGGTCGAGGAACAGCTCTCGTATTGCGCCTCTCTGGCCCAATCGGACCTGCTTTCAACTCTCTCCTCGTGATGGCCCCCCCTGGCACATCCCTGGGAACAGGGGGCAGGCACCGTTTGGCACCCGCGCCCAGATCTATGCTTCACGTACGGTTCATAGATGGAGCGCGGAGGACTTAGGTTACTTACCTTAGGTGGTTAACACTGTCACTCAGGCTGAGCACCCTCTACGAGGCATGCCCACGCCTGAAGGGGTCTATTCGCTGGTGGTTACCTTTTTCCCCGAGAAGGAACCCTGAACATGCCAGATCAGAGTGATGCTATCCTCCTTCAGTTGACTGGAGCTAAGGCTGTCCCCTCGCTCTGAGGGGTTGGCGTTACGATCATCCCCGCTCTAAGGATGCGGCGATGGCGGCGCGCTGGGATATCGTCTCACATCCAGTTCCCAGAGGCGCGAGACATGAATATTAATTTTCCTGTTTCCCTCTCATACCCACTTGGAGATCTCTCTTAGGAGAGGTCTGCTCGATCACTCGACTCAGTATCTTTAAGATTTCTGTCCAGGTAGACAGCTCTGCTGGTCGCGTTGCATCGGTCAAATGGGCGGGTATCTGGAGGCATTTTCGGTCAGCGAAATGTGCCAACGTTTTGGGTCGGCCCCTCTCACGTTTACCTGAGACCCCGGCCCACCTAGGTGCCCTAGGTTCCTACAGCGTTCTTTCAGCCACGTAGTGAACCTGCAAGCGCTGCCCACGGAGGAGGCAGACCCAGCCCCTTTTTGGTCCTTCGCACTTTGCTATTACACGGACCGTACTCAGCTCTTTATCTGTTATGGTGATCGGCAGACGGGAAGTGCCGTATCCAAACAGAGGTTTGGAACATACCCACTGAACTCTGAATGCCATCTCCCTCGCTCATCTGAGCCAGGGCGAGCCGCGTCCCCCAATGAGAGCGCGCTCCTCGAAGCGCGCATCCTTTTGGGCGTTAGCACGCGGCGCCTCTCTAACAGACACTGTAGAGCTGCGGGCTGGGCGACACCTATTAGAAGATTTATTAATCTTGAGGGGAGCCGATTTTCTCACGCGGTGAATGAGAAATTCGGTTAGGTTGTTGTAAAACGCTTGCTGCGCCATTCTCTCTAACCCAGGGATATGTGCGCTTTTTCGCTCTGTCAGAAAAAGTTCCCCGCTGGCGAACCCTGCAGATATTCCTCCGAGGCCCCCAGCACCTGACTCAGCGGAGGAGTCAGGCACTGGCCCGTTACGTTGCTGGTCTGCCCGATGGTCAGCCCGCTTCTGGGTATAGGTGCCTGCTATGTGCGATCCCCACTAGGCGATCCCATATGCTTATACTGCCACGGTGCAGTCCCCCCTCACAGGCGGACCCGTGTCTTCCCTCACCGCTAACCATCTAATTTTCATATGCTTACTCCCCCTTCTCAGGGTTAGTTCATATGCTATTTGCCCAGTCTCCCCCTTGGTAGCAGTGGCCTCCGCAGCGTCCTCCCTATCGGGACTGCACGCATTCCCAACGTACTGTCGTATTAAATTCCTAGAAATTATTCTAGACGCATTTGCGGCTCCCGAAAATATATCTAAAATCCGTAAATCTTCTGTTGAAGTGGGATAAGTAAGGGCCAGGGAACACGTTGGAAGACCGCGCCTCTGGTGACGCAGGTGCGCTCACGCTCTTTGCCTGGCAAACCTCTCATCGGGGCGAAGGTAAGGTTCAATCATTATGGCGTTTTCCAAACATTTCCCCATAGTGGAAGTTTCCACATAGCATTGAAGTTCCCCTTCCGAAGGGGAACGCTCTGGTTACTAAAGTAACCCTCGTTCCCCGAGGGGGGAACGAAATGCTATGTTCCTTCGCCATAATGATTGCCCCTTAGCTGTTGAGGTGAAGTCTCTTCCGCTAAAAAAATGATGCTTTGGCTTGCTAGCTCTGTGCTCATATAGCAAGTTAATTGCAACGAGCATCAGGTGCGCAAGCTGAAGCTGCCAACTCATTGGCATTTCATTGGCCCGTTTACATACTCTTTCAGATGATTGGCTTTCTGAATGAAATCCCCCATAGTGGAAGTTTCCACATAGCATTTCCGTTCCCCCCCCTCGGGGAACGAGGGTTACTTTAGTAACCAGAGCGTTCTCTGTTATATCAGGTAAGTTCAGGCTATGCTGAATCATACACATTACTCGTTTTGATTGCAGCAATGATTTTGGCAAAACAGTTACATGTGGTTAATTAAACTGCCGACACTGAAATCTAATCATGAAACGTGAAAGTGTAAGTTATTAAGGTAAAGTTGGTTTTATATTCACACATTCATTCAGTAACAACTTGTGACACACTCCCTATATTGTTTACCACGACACTTTGAGTATTTGCTCTGAAATAACCTGCAAGTGTGACTTGAAAACAACATTAACACTGTTTATTTGACTGTGAACAATGTTGTACTTTGACAGTCATTGGCTGCTAATATGATTTCGCTATTTAGAGTTTGCAAATAATACGTTTATGAAATTATATTATTAAGGGGAAAGTCGGAATGTGTGAATATAAAAACCAACTTTACATTTATGTGTAAGTTCACATACCCTGGGCCTGCCGTACAAGTGTAGTTCGCTGTCAGAATGCTGTTGTTCTGCCTGTTGATGATTACCCAGGCCTTGTATAACGTTAGCTCCGTCTTTTTTTCCTTGTCTTTGGCTCGGCAGATCCTCGATTTTTAGCACTACATAGTTTTGAATCTGGTAATCATGGAGCATTATTTCTTGCACATGACCACACAGGACAAAATTGTTGGCATCCAAGCACTTGTAGACCTTTAACTTCTCTCGTAAAATCCCTTGGAGCTTCAATGAGATTGTATATTTCGGGCTGGATGCTTGGTCACTTCGTCTTATTCAATATCCATTGGGAGGGTGCTATGGCAAATGGACTGTCACGAATGCCGCTCACTTTAACGTTAATTTTGCCAAATCACTGTGCTTATTACTGGGTAACAAGCTGTTATAATACGCTGAAAGCATTATGTAAATAATATATATAATATATATCAATATATCTTATTTCTAAAGCAACAACAAACTCTGAACCGCATTGGCATGTCATTCCCGCACTGTAAATGCTAGCGCTCCCGGTTTTTTTTCTGCCACCTCCCTGTGCGCGCATCCTGAATGTTTACAAACATTGTAATTGGTCTATACCATCACTGCTTCACCCTGATTGGTTAATGTTTTGTAACTCAGATCTAGTTTCAGCCAATTCCCTCATGCCATCTCTTCATTAAAAAGTCTCCAGTCTAGCAGTTAGTCAGTCTTTTGGCTCACTTTGATGGTTTGCATTTGTACTTTTTGCTAGAATTTTTGATCGTTTTGATATCCCCCTTTGTTGATATTGTTTGTCCTTATTTAATTTAACTACACTGTGTTGTTTTTGAATTTTGTTGCTGTCTGTTCTTACCCGTGTGTTACAATTCCTTCCCTCTTGTTTGTCATTGAGGTTAGAAAGGCTGGTAGGTAAGTAAGTCATGTGACATACATGTAGGTTTACAACTTTCTAGGGGCGCCAACCCTTGTATATTTGATTAAGTTGTTAATGTAGATTAGGTAGGACGTCGTTGAAGATTTATTTTTCATATCTTTTGTTTACTAGATCAAAGGGCATTATTGTTGAATATTACTAAGACTTTTTTTTTTTTTGGTTTTGATTGGTTCATTTCTTTAGCTCCACTCATAGCCAGTCTTTCTAAATTTCTGTTTGTTTATTTTTTTTTCTAAAATTGTAAATAACTCACTCACTGTTTCACCATCACCACTTGTAAATAAATCACTATTATTTGTACACAAGTTATTGTTGTCCAGCCATGCTTTAGAGGACAATTTTCTTTGAGTTTCTGTTTTAACCAAACCCTCAGTCCAAGTGTGCCACCCCACTCCCCTAGACTATCCAGGGGTTGTAACAGGCACACTGTAAAATAAGTCCATCGCTCTCACTCACTGAGCATCGGAAAATAATGCTGAACATGTCTTTATCACTTATTAGATGTTTGATAAATTCAAGAAGTGTGTTTTTTTTAACAGGTAAAATTAAAGGTTCAGTACTTATATTGTATCTAACTGCTTACATTTATTTACAGAATTGTTTATTTGTGAAGTAAAATTGAAAATTGAGAATGTAGTGCATTATTAATGTTTCATGCTGAATTGAATTGAACCACACTGATACTGTATGTTAATCATAATCAAAGCATGAGAACACTGTCGGATCACACCCATAATTCAAATAGAATGTTAGTGTGTGATATAGTAAAATATGTCTGTGGGTCACCACTTGATGGGATACTTGCATCAATATAGCAGTTTCCGTGACACTGTACAACCATAATTCATATATCTGCATTACCGTGAGGGGTAGGGTTGGGGTAGACGTTAATAAAATATAATTTAATAAACAATCTGATTAATATTTTGTATAATTACTGCTTTTACATGATTGTGATGGTTGGGTTTAGGGTTGGGGTAGGCATGAATAAAATACAATGAATAGATAATTTAAATAATAATAAACAATTCTCGTTAATCTCTGGCCACAGCTCTATCCCCTCTAGCAACAAGTATGTATGTGTGTGAAGACGCTGCAGGCAGTGACTTTGTACAATTAAGTGAATTAAATGTTCAAAGTAAATAGAGTTACTGTGCTTGGGTAGAGAACCCTGTTATTTTGAACTAATGCATGGTGCTCTCATATACAATTTTACATTGTCTTGTTTTTTTTGTGAGTATGTTGTTGTATATTGCACTGTCTGTATTTTGCACTGTCTGTATTTTGCACTGTCTGTATTTGCACTGTCTGTATTTGCACTGTCTGTGTTCGCACTGTCTGTATTCTGCACTGTCGTTGTATTTACACTGTCTGTATTTTGCACTTTCTGGAGCCAGCACCTAAGCTTTTCACTCATCATAAGCACACGTGCTGCTGATGATGTGACAATAAAAGTGATTTGATTTGATTTGATATAACAAACTGGCTAAATAAAGCATTATAAATAAGAGAGCTGTGCAAAATCTAAGTCTACCATTTGAATGTTGCAGCAAAAATTGACTCATCAGACCAGGCAGGTTTTTATTTTATTTTATTTTTTGGTCAATGGTCCAGTTTCAATGCCCTTTACAAATAATAGCCATATTTTCCTGCTCTTAACTGTCAGCAGTGTGACCGGTGTGCTTTTTTCCTTCAAGATTCAACCAGTTGTCCATTCAGAAATGCTCTTCTGCAGACTTCTGCAGTTATAACAAGTGGTTATTTGAGTTACTATTGTCTTTCCATCAGCTCAAACCTGTCTGCTCATTCTCCACTGACCTCTGGCATCAAGAAGGAGTTTTCACCCACAGAACTGGCACTCACTTTCCTCTTCTTCTGACAATTCTCTGCAAATTCTAGAGATTTGTATGAAAACCCCTGCTGATCTGCAGTTTCTGAAATACTAAGGCCAGTCTGTCTGGCCATAAACAATCATGCCACATTCAAAAATCACGTAAATCACATTCTATCCCCCATTTTAGCACATAAACTTAAAGGGATAGATCACCCAAAATGGAACATAATCTTATCATTTACTCATCCTTCATTTTTTCTAAACTCAAAATAAGAGATTCAGAAAAAAAAGTTTTGTAAACCTGTAATCATTTACATAATATTGTTTCCCTACTATGAAAGTCAATGGTTAAGATTTTTTTCAAATGTCATCTTTGGTTCAACAGAAGAATAATTCATAAAATTTGGATGTTCATTCAATGTTCATTTTTGTGATGAACTATCCCTTGTTTTCATACCTTGATTATTTCCAGGAGTCGCTAAATGTCTGCATCCTGCATCATAGCACCTCCAAACAGTAGCTGTGTCTCATTTCAGAGGCTGAATCCTAAGAAGAATGCAGGCTTCAAAGGTGATTCCTTCGAAGTCCACACAAGTCGAACAGAGTATTTTTAAAGAGCCCCTATTATGGGTTTTGAAAATAACCTTCTATGCAGTGTGTAACACAGCTCTAAGTGAAGTGGAATATCCTGCTAAGGCTTAAATCTGAAAGTGCACCATGTTTAAAACTATTGATTTATTTATAAAAGAGTGAACTCAATAGTGATTCGAATGAATCGTTGTGTTAACGAATCTTTAGCCGTGTTGGCGTGATGCCGATACAGAACTCACGTGCTGCCCATTTCTTGCGCGCGCAGACCCGGGAAAATTGAAACCCTCGGCTCCACCCACAAACACTGTAGAAAGAAAGAGAGGAAGTTAAACACTGTAGCAGATCCCGATTGAATCAAGTCTTGGTTGAAGCAATTCGCACTCTGAAGTGTGAGGGAAAGTTAGTGTTATTTCCTATACCCAAAGATGAGGCTGTGAAGAGTCAGTGGTTGAAGTTTATTTTTGCAAAAATACCTCAGCATTATATCCCCAGCCTTGTGCTGTGTTCCCGTCATTTTTCTGACGAGTGCTTCAGCAATCTACACGCTTACAATGGAGGATTCATCAGCAGTTTGTTAAAGGAAGAATGAGAAAAGACTATTGATGTATGGGACTTTGTCAGAGCTTGACAGGAACTTTACAGTACACAGTTCATGGATCAGTTTCTTCCTCCATTTCACAAGTTTAGATAACTTAAGTGTTATTAAAATGGTTGCCTCCTTGTCTTCTCTAGCTTTCAAATTATGTATTTAATTGTATTGGTACTTGTAACCACTTGTACCGTATCTGATTAACTCTTTATATTCTCATACCTCGTCTAAAGCCACGCTGAAAACGCTTCTTGTGCCACAGATTTATTTATTTGTGAGCTCACAATCCATTGCCGTTTTGTCGTTGCTTTGGCCACCGTCAGCTGTTCCTACACACGTGTGGTGGTCAAGTTTCATAATAGTTCAGCTTTTGCCACTGTGTGGATTAATACTGAATGTGTGTCATTGTTTTTACTTATGGTTAAGAATAAAGCAATATGCTGGTGTTTAACTGCATTGCTTTAATTTACTCCTCCATTGGGCTCACACATACACTCTGCACTCTGACTACTTCAAAATAGTTGATAAGCCGTAATGGGCGTTTCTCCCTGTCTCGCACTGAACGCAGTCAATCAATCACAACAGACTGGGTCATTGGACCATTTTGCGCAGATTAGCATCACGCTATGGAGAGATTTGGGAATAAATGAATTGCTGAACGAATCATATGGGAGTCATTGGGATATATAGGTAAAAATAAATGCATATTATAAGAAAATGAAAGTGCTTTTTGCATGCATATCAGACTGTTGGAAATCCTCAAAGCCAAAATATGACCTTTTTTGTTGCATATTAGGGGCTCTTTAAATGAGACTATCTAGCCTACAGAGGACAGAATTAGCAACGGTAACAGTTGTCATTACTAAGCTATAATAATATTTGTAATTACTTTTTAAAATTTTAAATTTTAAAACTTATTTTAAGCAATCTAAAGGCAAAGCAAGTTTCACAGAAGCTGGTCACATATTTCCTTTGATCCATACATGTACACACACAGTTGAAACCATTTTGTAAGTTTACATACACTCTAAAAAAGGAACATAACCATTAAAAAAAAATGTCTGATGGTAAATCATACTAAACGTTTACTATTTTAGGTCCGTTAGGATTACCTAAATGATTGACAATTCGTCACCTTGGAATTATAAGGTTCTATCTGTGTTCTGAATGATTTTGAGATATTGAGCTTTCAAGTTTTTGCATTCCATAGCAAACAGTGTGTGTGTAACATTTGTTTTTTTTTTTTTAATAAAACGTCTTAAAATGTAAACAAGTTATAAAAAAAACATTCCATAATGTAAATAAGTTGTCATTTAATAAGAATGTCAATAACTCAATTTTGACAAAAATGTCAGATAAAACTTTATAATTCTAAGGTGACGATTTGCTAAATGCCAGAATAATGAGATATTTGTTTTTAAGATTTTTTTATTAATTTATAGACAGTCAAAAGTTTACATACATTTCCTTGGTATTTTTTGAGCTTTGCTTTTAAACTGTATAATTTTGGTCAAATGTTTTGGGTATCCTTCCACAAGCTTCTCACAATAGTTTGCAGGAATTTTGGCCCATTCCTCCTGACAGAATAAGTGTAACTGAGTCAAATTTGTTGGCTGTCTTGCTCACACAAGCTTTTCCAACTCTGCCCATAAATTTTCTATAAGATTAAAATCAGGGCTTTGTGATGGCCACTCCAAAACATTCACTTTGTTGTCCTTAAAGCACGATTTAACTAATTTGGCAGTATGCGTAGGGTAATGGTCTGTTTGGAAGACCCATTTGTGTGTCAAGTTTTAATTTCCTGGCTGATTTCTTGAGAAGTTGCTTTAGTATTTCTAGATAATGTTCTTTCTTTATGATGCCATCTATGCTGTGAAGTGGACCAGTCCCTCCTGCAGCAAAACAGCCCCACAACATGATGCTGCCGCCCCGTACTTCACAGTTGGGATGGTGTTCCTAAGCTTGCAAGCTTTCCCCTTTGTCCTCCAAATGTAACACTGGTCATTATAGACAAAAAGTTCAATCTTAGTTCCATCAAACCACAGGACATGTCTCAAATAATTATTATTTTTCCTAGTGTAATTTAGCAAATTGTAATCTGGCTTTTTTATTGATTCTGACTTGTTGATTTTCCCATGTTGTCACACAAGGAAGCAGTGTGTTTGAGGTTTTCCTTAAATACTAGTCTACAGTTGTGCCTCCAGTTAACTCAAATGTTGTCAATTAGCCAATCAGAAACGTCCAAAACCTTGACACCATCATCTGAGTTTTTCCAGACGCATAATAATCTTATTGTATGTAAACTTGACTTTCAAGAAAAGTTAAAACAATTTCTCAAAAAATATCTCTCTCATTATTCTGCTATTAAAAATTAAGAGAAACAAATTAGATAATCCTAATTTACCTAAAAGAGAAAAATTTTAGTCACATTAACATCTGACTTTTTTTAAAATGGTTATGTGCCTTTTTATACAGTGTTTGTAAAGTTCTGGTTTCAACTGTATAAACGTAAACTGTCTATAAAATCACTCTTTAGTAAGGCATGTCATACTTTTTGTTTTTTTTAACATGTGTTTAGATATCCAAGTAAAATAATACCTCATTCATTCATTTAATCCAAATGCTATAAGCGTGCAATGAATCTTGGGATGTTCAAGGCCGCAAAAGATCCACCGGTTGTATCCTTTATTACCTGGAAAACGAAAGAAGCATTTTGAGGCTGCATTTGAAGGAGCCTTTAATTTTTTTGAAATGAGACAGCCTTCGTCGAGCCATGATGATGCAGCTCCCTTCGAATGCATCCTTCGGAGGATGCAGCCTCTGAAATGAGACACAGCTAGTGTATCAGTATGCAATCATGCTCAGCCGTTTCAGCACCATGGACAGCTCACATTATATCTAACGTGTGCAATCTTGACAAACAATGATATGTATTGTGCTGAGCTACTGTCAAACATTTAACCTCATTTTAATCATCATTTTATTCTGGTATACATTACAAAATCCACATCAACACATTTCCTGCTGACACTAGAGTAATGGGATTAATCAACTACAATGATGATACATCATACAGAAAAGAGAATGTAGATCAAAGTGGTGCCATGACAACAACTTGCTGCCGAATGCCAACTAGACATAAGCAGTCATTACTGTCATACAAAGCACAGCTAGCCCCAAACCATCCGTGCATCAGTATAAATGAGGCAATACTTACAATCTCCCATCAACTGCAGGTGCTATGGGCAACATATTTGGTGCAAATCTTTTAATTGGCCGTGAATGGCATACAATCTGTTCCCATTTGTCTCGCGTGCTCCATTGTACTGAAGTGTGTCATGAGTAACTGTCTGGTTGAGGCGGTATTGAGCTTTGAAAAAGAAGGCCGTTCAGAAGGTTAAAGAGAAGATAGAGAACAGGAAATGGCCCATCAGCTGCAGAAGCCTTCATTGTTCACCAGGCATTGGCAAATCAAAGCCTGAGTGGGATCCAGTTGCTCTTATGTAAATGTGCCCATTGTGCTGAATTGAATCTATTTTACAGTACAGTACATTTTATTATGTTCACACTCCATTGTCTGTCCGGTGTGGTAATGCCTACACACTAGAAAAAGTGCTGATGGAGGATTTTAGGTGCAAGATGCATTTTAAAGGTGCAGATGACTGGAGCGCCTTTCTGAAATCCTTATTGGTCAATGTATGCCAGAACATGCAATTTTGTAAAAATTGATTACATGATGGGGGGCAATGTTCATAATACATTAACTTGCATTATTTTCTCAATGTTGTAGGGGATCAACCTACGTATTAAGATTAATCAGGGATTTATTAGCTCATATAAATGAATCGGATCCTGAAGATTCGAATCAGTGATTTGACTCAATTGAGTCAGATTGAATCAGATTAAAAGATTCACACTTTATCTACCATTTGTCCCTCAAATAGAAGACATCGTATTTTACCAATCTTGTTTATATTATTTCCGTGGCCAACGATAATAACTTAACATAGTAATGGGTTAACTTTTAGCAAGGTAACAAGATCTACAGCTCGAGGCAATGACTTAGAAGCACATAAACACAAACACAGCTCTTACAAAAGGAGAACAAAGATTCATTGAGCTACACTACGATACATGAAACTAACTACGTAATAAGCAAACAACAAACAAACGCGCACACACACACTCATACACACACAGAGACAGTTCAAAGGATGCACAATGAGTTGACAACCGTCCCAAATTAATTCTAGTACTTCTTACTAGATCTTAGAATCATACCTTATCTTTAACTGCTTTGAGATCAATATGCACCAGATCAGTAAAAGACAACATTTGTTTGTTACTTGCACATTTGCTGACGTCTTGACTGGAGTTTCCTTGCCGGGCTGGCCTCGGGGAAACACGGCGCTCCTGATTGGGTGGTGACTCGCTTTCGTGACGTCTTTGGCGTTGTCCTGGGTTGCCGGGGTAATGGACTGCTGAGGTCAGTTATTGGCGAAGTTCGTGCGGTTTCGGCGGTCCCGAAACTTAAGAGGTTGGAGAGTTCGTGGTGACCCAATTGTGTGGCGGCGCGGTGTCCGGGCAGGCGAGAGGGGGCAGAGAGCAACAGCGAGCGCAAGCCAGCTAATGCAAAAAGCAACGTTTTACGGCAGCAGTGAGTTTTTAAGTGACCTGGTTTGATCCATCCCCATGGCAGATCCATCTTCCAATGAGCAGTTGCCATGAAGGGCCGGGCCACGCCCCATACCAGCGTAGCAAAGGGTCAAACATTAACAGACTGCATGTTGATTTCACGTGGTAAAATCTCTTGTAAGATTGTACTATCTTACATCAAATGTTACAAGACGAATAATGTTTGTACTACTAGTTTTTCATTTACACCAACGTATTAAAAATTTAACTAGCTTTTGTTCAATACCAGACATCATACATTTCAGACACATAC
Source organism: Danio kyathit (assembly GCA_903798195.1). Lineage (NCBI taxonomy): Eukaryota > Metazoa > Chordata > Actinopteri > Cypriniformes > Danionidae > Danio > Danio kyathit. The sequence continues at coordinate 24,049,422 of LR812532.1, read as the reverse complement.
AGATCATTTTTATCTGCTATGAGGGTTAGGACAACACATTCATTAACCTGGTTGGTTGCAATAAACACAGCAAATGTGGAAACCTATGGCATATTATTCAAAGATGTATCTGCCTTAGTTCTAACATTTTAAAAGATTGTCTTTCATTCGTATGCATTATTTGCCAGAGATGTCTTTGTCTCTACGAAATTTGTACATCTGGCTGCAAGCAGGATGTCCCCGAGGCGAGCACATGACCGGTCTTTCAAAAGTCTCGTGAGGCAATTCCTGAAAAGCCCAATTGTTTAGATTATTAATCATTTACAAATTTGGCTGAATAGTCCCCGAACATCTGCGGCCAAAGTATTGGGAAAGAGAGTCAACTGAATTGGCCCCCTGTTATCGTGAGGGTGTAAGCCCTCGAGCCAGTTTAATGACTGAGACAATTTGGCGCCCAGTTTCCATGCCTGATTCGAACTGGTTTTGATCACCAGTAAGTTCTTACAATGTCATTATAATTAGTAATTAATGAATTGATTGGTTGATTGGTCACTTGACTTATTGATTGATTGTAGTTTTGTGTCTGACAGAAATAGTCACTAAATTTAGCAAATATGTTGGCACATTAAAATCAATTTAATTATTTGGCAAACCTTTCGGTGCCTCAGGACAGGAAAGCAGTTCCACACTGACACTGTTTACAGCACAAGTGGGGAGCTGTTGACCTCAACTGGGGATGTTGTCAGATGGTGGAAGGAATATTTTGAGGATCTCCTCAACCACACTGACATGTCATTCATTGAGGATACAGAGACTATGGATGCAGAGGTAGACTCACTCATTACCCAAGCTGAGGTCACTGAGGTAGTTTGCAAGCTCCGCAGTGGCAAAGCAGCGGGGGTGGATGAGATTCACCCTCTGTATCTTAGGTCTCTGGATGTTGTGTCACTGTCTTGCCTTACACGTCTCTACAATATCACATGGAGGATCGAGGACAGTACCTCTGAACTGGGCAACTGGGGTGGGTGGTTCCCATTTTTAAGAAAGGGGACCGGAGGGTGTGCTCCAACTATAGGGGGATCACACTCCTCAGCCTACCTGGGAAAGTCTATGCCAGGGTACTGGAGAGGAGAATCTGGCCGATGGTTGAACCTAGGATCCAGGAGGAACAATGTTGTTTTTGTTTAGGCCATGGTACGCTAGACCAGCTTTATACCCTCACCAGGGTGCTCGAGGGTTCATGGGAGTATGCCCAACCAGTCCACGTGTTTTATGGAATTGGAGAAGGCATTTGACTGTGTTCCTTGTTGCATTCTGTGGAAGGTGCTCCGGAAGTATGGGGTCACAGGCGTTGTTAAGGGCAGTCTTGTCCCTTTATGAACAGAGTACTTTGGTTTGCATTGTCGGCAATAGGTCAGACTTGTTTCCAGTTCATGTTGGACTCAGGCAGGGCTGCCTTTTGTCACCAGTTCTGTTCATAATTTTTATAGACATAATTTTAAAGTGCAGCCTTTGGCTGGAGTGGTCTGGTTTGGTGACCACAGGATTTAATCTATGTTATTTGCAGATGATGTTGTTCTGTTGGCTTCATCGAATATAGACCTTCAGCATGCACAGGGGGAGTTTGCTGCCGAGTGTGACATGGCTGAGATGAGAATCAGTACCTCCAAGTCCGAGGCCATGGTGCTACACTGGAAAAGGGTGGTTTGCCATCTCCAGGCATTCATTGCCCTGTGTCATACAAAGGCTGGATTGTTACTGGGTCAACCAAAGTGCAAGAGGTCAAAGTTTCAAAACAGCTCAGTATTCTGCTCTGTGGATAGTGGGATTCTGTGAAAGTTATTAAGCTAAATAAAAAATATAAAGTCTTAAAAAAAATATTATTAAATTAGAAACAAAATAGTACTTATTATTACAAAGTGGTTTCAGTTTTGCCACGTGCATGCATAACTGTATTTTATCAGTTTTGGCCTATAATTTTCCTTTCGATGCATCCCTGATCACAACAAAAAGTTGGTTAAAATCCTTAAAATAAGATTTCAGACACCGTAAGAAAATGTTTGATCTGCAATGCATATCATGAGAAAATAAAAGTAAGAGGAGCAGAAGTTCAAAAGTTACATGAATCTGACCCTTGGGGGTAGTTAGGGTTCAAAATCCACAAGCAGTGATGCCATTACTCCAATTTCACAACCATATATTATTCTCTTTCGCCTGTTCTTATTTTCCATTTCTTTATTAGCTTGTTTGTCAATTGATTTGTTTGCTGTCAATTGCATGTTTAAATAGCCCTAGGAGATCATGCATTGCTTTGTTTCTGCTTTAGTGTGCTTTCAACAATAGATAATGATCCCACACTTTTTTTTTACTGTATGACCCAAATGAATAGTGCTTATATGCTGGATCATGGCAGAATGACAGGGAAACAAATAGTCTCTTTGATTCTGCCAGGCAAGTGCATATATCATAGACACAATGAGGTTATAGATATAGTGCCACACTGTCCATCAAGATCAGATTTCAGCACGGCACATATTTCAACATGTGGGCCATGCAATTTTAATAATGTCAATAAAACAGGGCCTGTGTACAGTGAGATCACTTACAAGGCCTTAAAAATTTGATGTCACATGTTAGGTCCAATTGAACATTTGAGTGTAAATCACAGGCAATGACAGAACATGAAGGTGTGCTCGACTCCAAGCGGCTCAATCTTTATTTATTTATTATACGGGTTGGTGACTAAGGTACAAGCTCTTTCCTTTTTTTGGGTTATTCATGTCCTGACAGAATGCACAGATGCTCACCCACTATCTGAGTCACAAGGATGAATGTACACCTGTCAAATTGATAAATGAGCTACTGAAAATATTCATATGAAAATGGCGGAAATTCTTCTTTAGGATCTTTATTGATTGAGCATTATAAAGTATTAAACGTAATGTCACACAATCTAAACATACTCTGTTTTTTTTTTTTTTTACTTGTCAGTTTTAGTTACAATTATTATTAGCATTTACAGTTAAAGTCAGAATTATTAGCCCCCTTTGAATTTGTTTCTTCTTTTAAAATATTTTTTCCAAATGATGTTTAACAGAGCAAGGAAATTTTCACACTATGTCTGAAAATATTTTTTCTTCTGGAAAAAGTCTTATTTGTTTAATTTCGGCTAAAATAAAAGCAGTTTATAATTTTTTAAACACCATTTTAGGGACAAAATTATGAGCCTCTTTAAGCTATATTTTTTTTCGATAGTCTACAGAACAAACCATAGTTATACAATAACTTGCCTAATTACCCTAACCTGCCTAGTTAACCTAATTAACCCCGTTAAGCCTTTAAATGTCACTTTAAGCTGCATAGAAGAGTCTTAAAAAAATATCTAGTAAAATATTATTTACTGTCATCATGGCAAATATAAAACAAAACAGTTATTAGAAATGAGTTATTAAAACTATTATGTTTAGAAATGTGTTGAAAAAATCTTCTCTCCGTTAAACAGAAATTGGAGAAAAAATAAACAAGCGGTCTAATAATTCTGGGGGGCTAATAATTCTGACTTCAACTGTATACCCTCAAAATATACAGATGTGCCAAAATATTATGACTATTTGCTTAATTTCATGTTGGTATCGATATTAAAACATTTACAAAAGTCCTACAGGCTACAAGATATAGCCAGCATGGAACAAACGTAGTGGTCAAGTACATCTCACAACTGGATTGAGATCTGGGAAATTTAGACGTCATGGCAATACCGTGAACTCTTTATTGTGTTTCTAACTAATCCTAAACAATGTATGCAATGTGTAAATGTGCATTATCTTGCTGAAAGAGGCTATTTCCACGACTAAACACTGCTATTATGAATAACAACAAGTTTTATATTGGTACACAATTTTTATCTGCAATTTTTCCCAATCCGTTTGCAAAGTGGCGCTGGGCAGGACTAATTAAAATAAAAGAAAGGTAGTTGCTGATGGTTTCGCTCACCCAAAAAAGAAAAAAAAAAGCTCCATTTGCATAATTAGATTTTTCTCATTGTATCAAAATACTTTATAAATAATATTTCAAAACTCCTCCATTGTTTGTTTTTAGAAAATATCTAAAATCTTTTTTTTTTTTTTTTTCAGATAGGCCTTTGTAAAATTAAAGTTTAATTTATTTATATTATACTGAATATACCTAAATTGTTAATAGTTTTTGTTTGTTTTATATTGGTTTATTTATTTAATGTTTTTTTTTATTTTATTTTATCTGATATTTGTAATTATTTAAATGATTTCAATATAGCTTAGGCTATTTTATCTTGATGAATGAAATTGTATTGAGCCTACAAATGTGGATACGTAATTTGTAAAGTTTTATGTCTTTCTGTTGTATTCATATGTGAACACAAATATGTATTTATTATCTCCAAAATAAAGAAAGAAACCCAGCCACTCACAGCATCGACAGAGCTGTGAATCGTGCACTCTTTTGCCTGGTCTCTCACACACAAATACATGCATCTAAACATCTCGACATCTGACAGTTACTGGCTGCTGTATCTTTGTGGTGTAAAGATTATTATGCGTTATTGAAACATCAAGGAGGACACAGCAAAGAAATATCACTTATTAAATTAAACTATTTTTTTATACAACACCTTTAAATGTAAAAGGGAAACATACAACCCCAAGCCTATAACATGTTTTATGGAATATCTGACCAGTAGCTTTTTTTTTCCTTTCCCTTATATTTATTTATTACAAGGATGGAACTTGGGACCTTAGTTGACTAACGATGGTTTTCAGAACGATGGTTTTCCCCTGGGCATGTTGTTTGATTTGGGGGCATTCGCTTGCACTGGCCCGACAATGGAAAATCGTTTGTTCCTTATATCCGGATATTGCGTAAAGCACAATTTATTTATTTTTTTTTAATGATAAGGCGGCCTTTGCTGCTGCAGCACAGCATGTGACTAGCGTGACACATTGTAGCACTACGCATGAAGAAACGTGCGTTCTCAGTGGCCATATCTATAGCATGTGCTATTTTTTATTTATTTATTTTTCATCATGATCCTGAATTTTTTCCAGGATTGCCAAGATTATCAAACTGGTTTGTTGTCATCCCACAGTCCATCCCACTGCCATCAATTCCTCTGGTGAATGGCAAACATTTACACAATAATCCACATAATGTAAGTAAAAACATAACTGATCTGATCAGGCAACCTTTTTCCAATGCTCCAAAGTCCAGTTTTGACATCTGCATGCCCTTTGTAGTCGCTTTTGATTGTGAATAGAGTTCATCATTTGCACTCTTATTGGTCTTGGCTGCACGGCAGAATGAAATGGCCTGTTTGTGGTGACACATTTCTTCCATAACCATCATTAAATTGTGTGTGACATGCTACAATAGACAGTCTGTTGACTATGACCAGACAGAACATTCCTTGTTGCCCTTGAGTATCAAAGTGTCTTGGGTGCACAAAACCTTGTCAAAGGTTGTTCCTCCTCAGGCCTCTGTTGATAAACTCTTAGTGCTGCTGACCGGGAGCATCCCACAAGATTTCCACAAGCTTTTAGCAGTTTTAGAGGTACTTTGACACAGTTGCCCTGCATGCTGTAACTGTTTGGACACTCAGATTCCTGTTCATTCCCCCTATACATCCAACATGCTGAGTGCTAGGGGTGCACCATAATATCATTATGTTGTTTACATTGTCCGATAATATATTAAAATGTAAACACTGGCATCAACCCCATATGGAGAATTTGCATATTCTTTGCTGGAACTGTGACCATTAATGAGGTAAATGTTTGCCTATTTTGGTGATTTAGATTTTCCGTTTAGACTTCTGACTTAAAACTGTGAATGCTAGAACAGAGTTGTTCCATGTAAAACACCTGTCGGTAAGTTATTTACTAACAGAGACTATATTCTGCCAGGCCATAATGCTCTCCTGTTTAAGCAAAGGTGTCAAATCTGGTCCTGTAGAAACATCATCTTGCTTATTTTAGCTATCACCCTAATTAAACACACATCAGTTAATCAAGTTTTTACTAGGCATACTAAACTTCCCAACAGATGTGTTGAGGCATGGACAATAACCCTTAAGTTTGGATATCACTGCTTTAAGACAACTGACCAGAGATGGGAAGTAACAAAGTACAAATACTATAGTACTACTGTACCTTTTTTGATTTTTCTGGTATCAGTACTTTACTCCACTATTTATTTTTCTGACAACTTTTTACTTTAACTCCCTACATTTTTACACACATATGTATACTTTCTACTCCTTACTTTTTTAAACCAGTCTTGTTACTTTTGTTTTCATGTTTGGTGTCACAATTTATATATATATTTTTTTTTGTCATTGCGCAAATTGAAAACCTTTTTGATTCAGTAAATCTATTTTTTTTCATTGCGTGCCTGCATGCAAATGTGTGTCTTTTCTTTTCTTTTTTTTATTGTTTTTCATTGAAAGAAGATTTTGATTTTTTTTTCTTTTTTTGTCACATTTTTCCTAATGAACAACCTCCATCCCCTTCAATAAATAAATAAATAAATAAATTAAAATAATAAATAAATAAATTAAACAAATAAGAATAAATTAAAATAAAATAACAAATAAAATTAAAATTAAATAAATAAATTTAATTAATAAGAAATTAAACAAATTAAATATCTACATAGTCACAGAGTTTTGATAGTACAGTGAGGAAGTATTTAACATCAATGTTTGTCCATTGAGTTTACTTGCATTATCCTTTTAAGCATAGACCTTTTAATTCCCCTATTAATTTTAGTTTGGGGGAAGTGTTACGCCTTTTTCAAAGTATGAGATCATTTGATTCCATACTGTATAAAAACGTTTAGTAGATCCATAAGAGAGTATGTAATTTTCACCAATCTTTAAAACAGCATCATATCACTAAACCAGAATGAATCTAAAGGTGGTTTACTTGATTTCCAATCAAGCAATATTCTTCTGAGTCATAAGACACGCAAAGGCATAAGCGTCTTGATAATTATTGGACATGACTGTATCTTGTTCAAGTACTCCAAAAACAGCCATTTCAAAACTAGGCCTAATGTCTTTATTATATGCCTCGAACAGAAATTTTAATAAATTCATGGCTTTTTCAACCTCTGATCACGCACGTAAGCAGGCTAGTTTGTGAAGCATAAGAAAGGCAAGGATGACAAGTATTTATTTTTTTTGTCAACATTTGCAAAGTTAGTACTAAAACAGTTAAATCGCTTATGGATTTTGTATGCTTTAAGATTTATTTATTTATTTATTTATTTATACTGTTTTACTGTTGTCTTCATTTAAATTAGTTTAACAAATATTACAACATATAAATTATTCACACTGGGTGATTTATGAATAAAATTATGATGAAAAGCATCAGGAATTCATCACGTAAAAAAAAAGTTCATGCTAAAAGTTTTGGAGGTTGTAATTGCACTTATGTATGCTTTTTTTTTTTTTTTTTTTTTGCATAGTATAAATGTAATAACAGCATTAATGATTATATCCATGAACAAAAATATCCACAATACTCTGAAAAAACAAAGAAACATTGAAAACATGAGGTAATTTGATTTTAGTTTTGAAGATAATGAAGCAGCTTTAGCAAAATGTCCAAAATAATAAAACATATTAAGTATTATAGCAAAAGAATAACAGATGTCATTTGAAGATTGAAGATGTTATTTGTAAAGATATAGGCCTCAATTATTTTTTTAAACTGTATGAACGGACATTACTGGCAGTTGTTCAAGTTCATGATTTAAAATCAGCAAAACTATGCTGTGAGTTTGTGTCAGGATCATGATACACATATTTTTGGGCAGTGTTGTTTTGCAATATTGCAGAGTGTGATGTTGCTTGGCTGCTTCCGGCTGATAATTAGCAACAATTTTTACATTAATTTCAGAAATGTATGTTATTTTGTATAAATGTATCAATATGATGTGAGGTCTAGTTGCCAGCGTGAAACTAAAACAGGAAGTAGTAATGGATACTTTTTTATTTAAGTACATTTTGGAGACTGTACTTCTGTACTTTACTTTTACTTAAGTACAAAAGTGTCAGTACTAGTCAGTACTTCAGCTTTTACCAGAGTCGTTTTAAACATCCCAGGTAGTAAATAATTCTGGCCCAGATTTGGCATAAAGCTGGGTTTGGCAGCGGTAGCACTGTATTTAAGGCCGTACACAAGATTTGGGCCAGATATAAAATGTAGTATTTGGCCCAGATGTTAAAAATTAATATGTGGGCCAGGTAAGTGTGGCTTGTCTTGACCCACATTTAAAATACATTAAATAATTTTTGAGTAAAGAAAATAATTCCACCAATCAGGTCACTTTGAGAAAAAGCACGCTCGTAGTGTGCCTAAAGCGCAATGCTTCAAGGGTTTATCAATTTCATTGCAATCGTGACACACCAACCTATTTGCCCCAGTTCAGGCACAGTTATGAGTTATTAACTTGGCTGTGACTTGACCCAGATATGGTCGATGTTTGGCCTTTCTCTGGAAGCCAGACTTGGTCCAGTCAGGTACCGAAATTCACTGCGCCTTGTGGGCCAAGCAAAACCTGATTGTGTGGGCCAAAGCTGGGCCAGAGAAATTTTGTTATGAGGGATGAGTATCTGTACTTCTACTTGAGTAAATGATGTGTGTACTTTTGTTATATGTTGCTTATTGACATAGCATTAGATTTAAAAGGAAAGTAAAATAAAATAAATAGCATTGATTTATGTCATAAAACAGCAAGACTGGTTTGATTTAATGGTCAGAATTTGTGATTGAAAGGAGACTCTGTGATAGACTCTGTTCAATATCTACTCCAGTTAATTAATTTTCCTTTACAACAATGGTTCTCAATTACATTCCTGGAGTACCACCAGCACTGCACCTTTCGCATGTCTCCATAATTAAACACAAGTGTTTTAGGTCATCACATAATTAGTAGACAAACCAAGATCTACAATGGGGGTGTCAGACAAAGGAAAGATGCAAAATGCACAGTGTTGGTGATACTCCAGATATGTAAGTGAGAACCAATATCAATCCCAAACTGCCTTGCCACAGGTTCTAATGCATGCCTAAAATATTTGGGTTAAACTTACTTGTATATGACTTGAACACTTGTATACACATATTTAAAGGACATTTTTTTTTTACTTATAGCCTTCTTTAGCAGAGATCAAGTGTATACAAATTTTGAATCCTACAATGTTTTTAAGTAGCTTGTTTAAAAAAAAAACTATGCTATGATCTATATTGCTACACTTTAGAAACTGTTTCAAACTTAAGCTCTCATTCAGATTTTGTCCCTGCTTGCTTCTATTTCACACCACATAATCTCACTTTATCTTTTCATCTCACTTTCTCCCCCCCCCCTAGTCCAATCTATTTCCGGACATCACAGTCTCAGAGGAATCATTCTGAACGGCTCTTTTGTTAAAGGTCACTGTCATTTGGATGGAAAATGAATGACAGCTAATTTTAGCCCCACATTAAAGGACAAAGCACCACTACCGTTTTGCCAATCACACATTATTCATGAAATAGTTAACTTTAATCATAGAGCTTGTTAGAGGAGTTATTAACTTTCTGGTTATTAGTTTCAGAAAACAAACACAACACAGGGAGGCATGTTTCAGTAACAGGCAGGATGGAGGTAAATGTACACCTCTAGAAATGTCAGAGGCTGGAATCTGCAACTGGAGATGTGCCGCTCACTCCGAACACTGTAAGTAATGCATAGCGTTGTCCAAGACAGCAGGGTCTGACCACTGAGAGAAACCCAATGACTCAATCACTCCAGGGGTCACTGTGTCAAGGAGCCTTTGTGGAATTGGATATTCAATAATTATATGAAAGCAAATAGAAATCAAAATAGTATTTGGTAAAGTGTGTTGATATAAATCTATCTATCTATCTATCTATCTATCTATCTATCTATCTATCTATCTATCTATCTATCTATCTATCTATCTATCTATCTATCTATCTATCTATCTATCGTTCTATCGTTCTATCTATCGTTCTATCGTTATTGTATGTGAACAAATCTAGAAAAATTCCCAAGAAAAAATCAGAATCATAAAAAAACAACAACAATAAATGCCTTCAGTGAACATTATCAAGCTGCAAGAATACTTTGTTCACACTTTATTTTGATGGTCCGTTTGTTGAATTTAAGTTACATTGCAACTAATTCTCTTTAGATTATAAGTAGACTGTTAGGTTGGGGTTAGGGTTGGGGTTGGGGTTAGGGCTAGTGTAAGTTGACATGTACTTGCAAAGTTTCTTATAGTCAGTTAAATGTCTGTTGAAGGACTGTTAAATGTCAGTATCAACAGATATTAAGCAGACAGTCTACTAATACTCAAATGGACCATCAAAATAAAGTGTTACCAATGCTTTTGTTAACACAATGCAGTGAGAGGTTTGGAGCTTGGCCGCACATCTGATGTATGACCTTGGATGTGCCTGACATGCGGACATCTGACATGTGCCTGACAGTGTTTGGGGTATCAATGATATCTCATGGCAATTTGTGACTTTTTGATTTAATAGCTAATTTTTATAAATTCATACAATCTTGTTCATATAATTTAGTACGATTTGCTCATCCCCCAGTAGCGATTGGGTTTAGGGATGGGATTTGGTGCCCCCATTTTTTGTATGACTGAACTTGTACTATTCATTCATTCATTTTTGGCTTAGTCCCTTTATTAATCTGGGGTTGCCACAGCGAAATGAACCGCTAACTTATCCAGCATATATTTTACGCAGGGGATGCCCTTCCAGCTGCAACCCATCTCTGGGAAACACTCCTACACACTCATTCACATACATACACTATGGACAATTTAACCTACCCAATTCACCTGTACCGCATGTCTTTGGACTTGTGGGGGAAACCGGAGCACCCGGAGGAAACCCACGTGAACGCAGGGAGAACATGCAAACTCTAACCTACTGCGCCACTGCGTCGCCTGAACTTGTACTAATTCGTACAGATTAGCCACTAAACTGACAAAACAAAATAGTTACGTTTATTCGTAAGATTAGGCTGGGGTTTTACGTCACTAAACATGGCTTGTGAATGTGCACAATATAGTGACACTGAGGAGAATAATTTGTTGAATGAAATTGTTATTTTTTTCTTTTTTTTTATTCTTGTGGCTTGATAATTTGTGGGGTATGTTTTTGTCTGACTGGACTGAACAAGCCTGGAAATGTGCTCTCTTTGGAGGATGAGGGAGCTCTCGGATTTCACCTAACATAAATTGCGTTCCTACACTGTAAAACCCAACAGTCAACTTTATCAAATGAAATGAGTGTAGTTAACTCAATAATGTACTGAAAGTTAATTCTCATTTGAAAAAAAATTTGAACTCAGTGTTGAAGATAATTAAATACCTCATTACTTCAACTTAAATCGAGTAAGTTCACAGTACTTATAAAGATTATTTTTTAACTCAAATGATTTGTACAAGTTATTTTTTTAAGTTGACCGAAAAGGCTGGTTTAAGTCAAGTATACTTTATGGAATAATTTGGCACAACTTCAAACACTGAAGCTTAATAAACTCAAAATTTCTTTGCAGCCGGTTGCTTTAAAATTTTAAGTTAACTCAACTTTTTATTCTTTGAAGATATGGAGAAATAAAAATTTAAAGTCTCCTCAACTGAATATTTTACTTTCATTGAACAAACGGTTTCAAACATGCAGCTGAATCATTTTTATGAGTAAATTCAACTATGAGCTCAAAAATATGTCCACCTAACTTACAATTTGAAACTGAGTTAACTGATTGTAAGTTGGATTTTTTACAGTGTAGCAATCGGTTTCCTCAAATGGTTTTAGTTGCCTTAACTTATTGGGTTTTACTGTACTCTGTTGGTTTGAATTCTCTTCATTTACTGGGTTTACTTTGCTCAAATTGCTTCATTTACCTAAAATGGATTAAGTTCACAGTACTCTTTAGAATTAGTTTTTGAACTTAAATGGTTTGTTTAATCGGTTTTGTCAAATGGTTTGAGTTACCTTAACTTTTTGGGTTTTACAGTGTAGAAAAGTTATCATGGCTTTGGAATGACATTAGGGTGAGTAAATTAAAACATTAATAACAAATTTTCAACTCAGGCTCATTCTGAAAACGTAGTCCCGTGGACATTTCTGGAGACCGCGGAATACGTCCCGGGAGGTACGTATTTTTGCAGTTTTTGTTTTCACGAATCCGCGAGAGGCCGCTGTCTGTGCTTTTTCGTATCTCAAATGTCTGTCACGAGTGCCGTTCGTGCCCACGCTGTTCTCGTGTAAACCCACCAGAGGCCGCTGTCGACCTACCGTCTGTCTGTCTGACTGAATGATTGACGGGGCGACCGGCCAATCGACTGACCCACCCTCCTCCTTCCCTAAACCCAACCAATTTTACCGATTGACCCGCCCACCCACATACTTCCCTAAACCCAACCAACGGTTTACAAAAGCCGTCCAGAAAAAGAAAAGCCGTAGTCTGATTTTTACCACATTTTCGGATTTTACTACATTCTCACCCTGTTATTCACTCGTTCATTTTATTTTTTGGGATTCTGTTTTTGTCTTACCTGATTTTTAGAACCGCTCTTTCCTGGACTCGAACCCAGTTGTCGTTGTCGTGGTCAACTCCTTTCTGATAGATAGATTATGAGATAGATATGATGGAAAGGGGGAATTAAAATAATACTAATAATAAAATAAAATAAAGTGCACACAAGTATTTTTGTGGCTAGATAATTTGTGGGATAATATGTGAGGTTTTTTTTTGTACCTTTCTGGACTTATATGAAGATAGATATGAAGATAGTTACAGTATGTTAAAACCAAAAACCCTGTTTTTCCTGTTAATTTGGACGTGAGTCTTTGCTATTTGATAACCTGTCCGATTATATATAAAAAATATATAATAAATGTCAAAATATCAAACAAATAAATAAATATATAAATAAATAAATAATAAAACATATTCACCTACTACCTTTAAAAAAAAAAAACCAGTGATTAATTAGGTAGATACATTGCATAGAACAAACAAACAAACTTAAAAAAGTCACTAAAACCCTGTTCTGTTTGAGTTTCTCATATCAATTTAACATGTGATGCACATGTGACGCAAATGTGGTTTTTCTGTACTGGAGTGTAATTACTTAAGAATGTACTGGGTAATATAAGATAACTGCATGGGTCAAGGTTAGTTTCAGGGGAAGGTTTAGGGATACTGCCTAGTTATTACCCAGTTTGTATACAGGTCATGTAAAGTACAGTTTATAATACGCAAACTACACAAAACAGGATGAGTGTAAAATAAAGTGCACCTACAGTTAATTAAGTAAATATACTTTGCTCATTTTTTCTCCTCCGTCTCTGGCTGAATGCACATCATTATTAATTAATCCACGATACACCAACGTCCTTATTTCCATCTTTGTTTCATATAGAATCCCAGGCTATGCATCTTGTTTTGTAAACATTTCATAGCCTGATTCATAACACCTGTTTATCTTTTTGAGAGCGCTCGGTGCTTTCATAACACATCTCAAAAGGCTCAGTAATCCCCTTTACTCTCCGTTCTCGGTTTTGATTAAAAGGACCGAAACAGAGAGACAGGCCTAAAGAAACAAAACATGCATGTTTGTTCAAGTTTCAATTAGCACCAGCACAAATTCTGTTGAAAAAAAAACAATGAATATTGCTGCAGGCACCGTGACCCAGATGGTGGCTCCTGAAACACACAAAACATGAGCAGCACTAAATGCAAATGATTGATGGCTTTTATTAACACCGTAGCCCATTACCTCTTTGAAGAAGTGAGAAAATGTTTTCTTTTCATCTTGTCCCTTTAAGCAGCTTATTTCAACAAGCAAGACTGAAACTGAGTTTTGAGTGAATGAATATGAGGCCAGCATTTATACATCTGTTTATGCTTTGTTAATCTGATTATTGGTTATTTGTTTTAAGTTAACATGGATCGTATTTTCATGTTTGTCTGTAATATAAAACATTTCTGTGTGAAGCAGTGTATTCAGTAACAAAGGTTAATAATTTGAACTGTTTAATCACATCAAGTTGCTTTATATGAAGTTATTATTAAAGATGCCTACTAATTTTGATAACTACTAACTTTTATTATTACTACTTACTACTAATGCATGACTTATTACACATGATTTCCATTTATTGTTGTTGTTGTTGTTGTTGTAATGTAAAAATCACATAATTTGCACAAATTACAAATTCACATGCATGTTAATCCACTGAAAAAAACACAAACAAACAAAAAAATCTTGTTGTGAGACAATGATGTGCAAAAAGATAGCCCTGACCACTACTCAATGTTTCATTTCAATTGAAAATACATCAAAACACAATTAAAAGTCTCAGCAATTTCCAGTTCATGCAGACTTTAAGTAAACGATGACAGCAATATATTACTCTGATTACCTGATTTGTGATCTTTAACATTTTCACAAGTAACTAATTTAGTTACACATTTTTTCTCAGTAAATGTAACAAAATACTGTTACTTTTATTTTGTAATTAAATTACGTAACGCAGTTACATGTAACTAGTAACTGTCACGCTGGTATACAAAGAAGTCAGAGATGGTTATCTTTTCATTTAGTTTATTCAACGTAAATCACAAGAGGTTATCACACAGTGCTGGGCAATGGAAGATCATCCGAGGAACACCTCATACGTCTTCGCCTGGTAAACCCGGCGACAGTCAAGACTGGGTTAACAATCCTCACACCTCCGTTGGTGGCAGTGTGCACAAAGTGCATGTAGGTGAATATAGATCTTCGGATGTGGTAAGATAATAAAGACACTTCCCTTTATCAGTGCGATGGTTACGAAGACTCAGAAGGAACATCCATGGAAGAAGAGAAGACGAGGGAGCTTGGGTGAAGACAACCATAAGACTTCAATACCGGACGAGGAGTGAACGGAGGAGGTGAGTATTTAAAGTGTCCGGGCTAATGATGAGCAGGTGCAGATGTTTAATAATCAGGGGAAGGTTCTCGTGATTGGATGGGACTGGTGTGAGATGGTAATACTGGATTGGGTGAGTGAGGACGAGCCGGGGATGTTACAGTACCCCCCCCCTCCACGGGTGACTCCTGGCACCCTAGATCGACGGCGGGGACGGCCACGTCCTCGTGGAGCTGGACGACCGGGATGTCTCTGATGGAATTCCTCGAGGAGAGATGGATCTAAGATGTCATCACGAGGGATCCAAGATCTCTCCTCAGGGCCAAAGCCCTCCCAGTCTACGAGGTACTGGAGCCGACCGTCCCGCCGCCGGGAGTTGAGGATTTCCTTGACCTGGTAGATATTATCGCTGATGACTTCCGTTTGGTCGGGAGGGGGGGGTGGTTCAGGTTCTGTAGAGGGAGGAGACACAGGGTTAGTGTAGGGTTTAAGGAGGGAGACATGAAAGGATGATGCAATGCGGTACTGTGGTGGAAGGTTGAGACGGTAGGTGACAGGATTGATCTGGGAGTGGATGGTGAATGGTCCCAGGTAGCGGGGACTCAGCTTTCTGCAGGGCAGCCGGAGGCGAATGTCTCGGGTAGAGAGCCATACCTTATCTCCTGGTTGGTATATAGGATTAGGTAGCCGGTGACGGTTGGCTTGCTCGGTGTACCTCCGGACTGCCCGCTGAAGATGGACATGAGCTGAGTTCCAAACCCTCTCGCTTTCCTGGAACCAGTGATCAACCGCGGGCACTTCTGATGCTTCCCCATTCCAGGGAAACAAGGATGGTTGGTAGCCTAGGACACATTGAAAAGGGGTTTAGTCCAGTAGAGGATTGACGAAGAGAATTTTGTGCATACTCAGCCCACGGAAGATACTGGCTCCAGGTGTTTTGATGGTTATGGCAATATGAGCGTAAAAACCGGGAAATCTCTTGGATTTTACGCTCGGTCTGACCATTGGTTTGCGGATGATAGCCAGAAGACAGACTGATGGTGGTACCCAAAAGGTGGAAGAACGCCCGCCAGACCCTGGAGATAAATTGCGGACCCCTGTCCGACACGATGTCTTCGGGGAGACCATAGTTCCTGAAGACGTGATGGAACAGGGCCTCAGCTGTTTCAAGGGCTGTGGGGAGACCTTTGAGAGGTATTAGTTTGCAGGATTTGGAAAACCGATCTACAACCACTAAGATAGTGGTGTATCCTTGAGAGGGGGGTAGATCGGTGGCAAAATCAACACCAAGGTGTGTCCAGGGTCGGCGGGGAGTGGGCAACGGCAGCAGCTTCCCTTCAGGTAGATGGCGTGGAGTGGTAGTGATGGCACAGACCGAGCAACCCTTAACGTACTGGGTGACATCGTGGGCCATTTTAGGCCACCAATACCTTTCTCTGAGGAGCGAGAGGGTTCGCCTGCTACCTGGGTGTCCTGAGCCGAGGGAGGTATGTGTACTATTCAGGAGTGGTATGCGGTATCTCGTGGGTACATAGCACAAGCCTGGAGGGAGACCAGGGGGAACTGGTTCTTCTAAGGTGGCTAGTCGGATCTCTTCATCAATTTGCCATAATATAGGGGCCACAGAGATGGAAGGAGGAAGAATAGATTCGGGGGAGTCGTTACGAGGATCAGGTGAGTAAAGTCTTGACAGGGCATCGGCTTTGACGTTCTTGTGCCCAGGTTGGTAGGTGATGTTGAAGTTGAATCGGGCGAAGAAGAGAGACCAACGAGCTTGGCGAGCATTCAGACGTTTGGCATCTCGTAAGTATTGGAGATTTTTGTGGTCAGTGATGACGGTGAAGGGGTGTTGGGCTCCTTCAAGCCAGTGACGCCACTCTTCTAGTGCCAGTTTGATGGCTAATAACTCGTGGTCACCGATCCCATAATTCTGTTCCGCAGTAGTCAATTTCCGAGAATAGTGCGCACAAGGATGGAGGGCTTTGGGTTCACCAGACCATTGGGAGAGTATAGCGCCTACTCCAGTGTCTGCGGCGTCCACCTCAACGATGAACGGGAGGTTGGGATTAGGATGACGCAAGATGGGTGCTGTGGCAAACTTCGATTTGAGGTGATCGAAGGCTCGGTACGTCTCAGGGGTCCAGGTAAGTACTCGTCTTCCTCCTTTGAGCAGGGAAGTGAGTGGAGCTGATAGGACACTGTAGTTCTTAATGAACCGCCGATAGAAGTTGGCGAATCCCAGAAAACGCTGGAGTTCTTTAATGGTTTTCGGGTATTCCCATTTCGATACAGCATCTACCTTGCACTGCTCCATACTCACTCCTTGTGGGGTGATGACATACCCGAGGAAGGATATCGTGGTCTGATGGAATTCACACTTTTCTGGTTTGAGGAATAGATGGTTCTGTCGTAAACGTTGGAGTACTTGTGTCACATGGTCTTGATGCTCTTCAAGATTACGGGAGTAAATAAGGATATCATCAATGTAGACAATGGTAAAGCGATGAAGAAAGTCTCTGAAGATCTCATTCATGAAGCTTTGGAAGATGGATGGACTATTTGCCAGGCCGTAGGGCAAACGAGGTACTCATAGTGGCCGGAAGGTGTAACAAAGGCCGTTTTCCACTCGTCCCCCTGGCGGATGAGATTGTATGCACTTCGGAGGTCTAGTTTGCTGAACACCTTAGCTTCCCTCAGTTCTTCCAGGGCAGCTGGGACTAGAGGCAGAGGGTAGGCAAACTTGATGGTGGCAGCATTAAGCACTCGGTAATCGATGCATGGTCTGAGTCCTCCATCTTTCTTCGCGACAAAAAAGAAGCTGGAGGCGGCAGGAGATGTAGATGGTCGGATGAACCCGTGCTGGAGAGATTCACTGATGTAGTTGTGCATAGCTTCATGTTCAGGACGGGATAAAGGATAAATCCTTCCGTGTGGTAACTTGGCGTCGGGCAACAGATCGATGCAGCAATCCCAGGACCGATGAGGGGGTAATTGGGTGGCTCGTTCCTTGCTGAAGACGTCTAAGTACTCGTGATATACTGAGGGAATGGGATGGCTGGGAGGAGGAGTGGCTTGTACGCTTGTATTCTGCAGAGGTAATGAAGTGGAATGACCAGTAGAGGGGGTAATATGACCATTACTTTTGCACTTGGATCCCCATTCGAGGATATCTCCAGTTTCCCAGTTAATACTAGGTTGGTGCTGAATAAGCCATGGTCGTCCCAGGATGACGTCCACATTTGCACGAGGAAGGATAAGAAGGGTAAGTTTCTCTTGATGATTCCGGTCCAGGCGAAGGGTGATAGGCTTAGTACGGCGATTGATTTTTCCTTCTCCTAGCGGCGCGCTCTGGATGGTGGTGATGCGATACTGAACTTCATCCCTCACTGATGGAATGTTATAGCGGGAGATAAAGGTGGAGGATATGAAGTTCCCAGCGGCTCCGGAGTCCAACAGAACATGTACGGGAAAAGTTTGATCGTGTATTACCAACTCTGCAACAATATGAGGTATGGTGGATACTGTGGGTGTGAGGATGACTTACTCACCACGAGTCGAGGTGGACGGATGGGACAGGTGGCTATCCGGTGAGTTGATTCTCCACAGTAGAGGCAGAGCTGATGTTGAATACGCCGCTGGCGTTCCGTGGCGTCTAGCCGGTAGGAGTCAGTGATCATAGGTTCTTCAGGGTCCTGCGTAGTCGTGGGAGATTTGGACGGTGACGGAGAATCATCAGAGAGAGAAGAACAAGCAGATAAGTGTTGACACACACTAATGGTTTTTTTGATGAAGGATTCAAGGTTCGCATTGTCATCATAAATGACCATCTGTTTACGGAGGGAGGGTTTCAGCCCTTTACGGTAAGCAGCCAGAAGCGCCACAGGGTTCCACCCGCTGCTGGCGGCAAGTGTCCGAAACTGCAAAGTATATTCGTGAATTGACATCCTCCCTTGGGAAAGATTCATGAGTTCGTCGTGCACTGATAAAGGGGTAAGTGGAACTGAAAATACCTCCTTAAAGTGAGTGGCGAAGGATTGGATGGTGGTTATCACTGGGCTACGAGTACTCCACAATGCATCTGCCCATTGCAAGGCTCGACCTGAGAGAAGGGAAATAACAAATGCAACTTTGGAAAGTTCGTTAGGGAATTGCACAAGGTTGGCTTCAATATATAAAGAACATTGTAGTAGAAACCCATTGCAGGTGCTCGGATCCCCAGAATAACTTGTTGGTCGAGCTAGTGGAGTACTCGGTGTCACCACCAGGTTGGAGCTAGCGCTCATGGATGCGGAAGGCAACTCACTTCCGGGTAGCGTGGCGTTAGCTTCCATGTTGTTGTTATCGGGTCCGGTATTCTGTCACGCTGGTATACAAAGAAGTCAGAGATGGTTATCTTTTCATTTAGTTTATTCAACGTAAATCACAAGAGGTTATCACACAGTGCTGGGCAATGGAAGATCATCCGAGGAACACCTCATACGTCTTCGCCTGGTAAACCCGGCGACAGTCAAGACTGGGTTAACAATCCTCACATCTCCGTTGGTGGCAGTGTGCACAAAGTGCATGTAGGTGAATATAGATCTTCGGATGTGGTAAGATAATAAAGACACTTCCCTTTATCAGTGCGATGGTTACGAAGACTCAGAAGGAACATCCATGGAAGAAGAGAAGACGAGGGAGCTTGGGTGAAGACAACCATAAGACTTCAATACCGGACGAGGAGTGAACGGAGGAGGTGAGTATTTAAAGTGTCCGGGCTAATGATGAGCAGGTGCAGATGTTTAATAATCAGGGGAAGGTTCTGGTGATTGGATGGGACTGGTGTGAGATGGTGATACTGGATTGGGTGAGTGAGGACGAGCCGGGGATGTTACAGTAACACTGTTGATGTGTCAATAGTAGTAGTGGTAAGTAGTATAGTATTAGTATTTGTATTATTATTCTATGGGCCCACATCTACAGTTTGACAAATATTGCTGCTGTTGGACAACATATTATACTTTTGAGTCTTTATTTAGTCGAGAATGTAATTGTTTAGATTGAAACTATGCAGTTTATTTATAAGGATAGTGCCTATTTTAAAATATTTATAATTTCTGAGAGACAACACGTTGACGACCATTAGCCTGTCATTGAGCAGAGCAAAGACATTGTCCATTCACAAGATGGTGACAGAGGCCGCATAATAAGCCCTTAGAGGAGAAAAGGTAAGTAAGGTAACAGGTAAGTGACTTTCTAAGTCGTTCCTCTCCTATGTATGTTGTAGAGCTGTATTCATTCCATATAACTGTAGTGTATTGAGTTTGAAATGGATCTCACATATCAGGAATGTATGTATTTTGTGTTGGCCACTCTTTGTATTACCCCAAGTTATTTTCTGTTTGGCCATCTGTTTGTTTCCAATGAGTCTCTTGTTTTCGTTACTGCAGACTAGTTCAGTAAAAAGAAAGAAAGAAGAAATGGCCACATGTCTTTAGCATTTTTCCTTATCACAAACACAAGAGTCATCTGGTAGTGTTTGCACTGCTTTAGCTTTTTTTTGTGTTAATTATTGTGATATTTTAATTGCAACAGAATTACTGGGAAATGTCTAGACTGAAGGCATTTCTTGCAGTTCAGACTTATACTCTTAAAATGTGAGCAAAAATACCTGTTTTGTCATCACATTAGATATTACGCTAGAGAATCATTCAAATACTAGCTCTAAGTGAAGTTGGTGAATTAGTAACTTTCTGCTGTTCTGACGTCAGCTGCAGATGTAAAGGAATGGAGGAAGAAAGTAGTTCCTCATACAAAATTAATTTTAGACTCTCAGTGTTTGATTTTATTTGTGTATACATGAGTATGCCGTCGAAATGTTGTATAAACGCAATCTCGAAGCATATATATATATATATATATATATATATATATATATATATATATATATATATATATATATGAGCTAAATGTAAAAAAAAAAAAAATAATAATTTTATATATATATATATATATATATATATATATATATAGAGAGAGAGAGAGAGAGAGAGAGAGAGAGAGAGAGAGAGAGAAAATTAACTTATTATATTTTATTTACTTTAAAAGTCTTGGACAACCTTTGCACAAAATACATGCATTGTTTTTTTTACCAGGTGGTTGTTTTGGATTTGTAGGTGTTGCACATGCAAATTCCCCCAGTTAGGCCACACATTTTTTTCATCAAACAATGTTATATGCACTGCCAGCTGAATTCATGTCGTGCACACCCATAGCAAAATTTCGGCAACACTGCAATTATGTCACATTCGCCGTGCACACCTAAGTAAATGGGCGAATGTGTTGAATAGTCACCAGCCTTTATTGCCCTTATTCTGCGATGTGAACGTGCGCTTGTTTTCGCGATTGTTGAAAAAATAGAACCTCCGATTCAGTTGCCAATGGGAGAATTGTCTATGAATAATAAACGACAGAAAACAGTCAAACTACCTGCTTTACAAACAAGTGTGTTCATGGCTGTACATAAAAAAGAAGTATAATAATAATTACAATAATAATAATAATAATAATAATAATAATAATAATAAAAGAAGTATAATGAGCTGTTTTTAATGTCTAAACCAATGCAAGTGAATGAGACCGTGAGTCTTGAGCCAAAAAGATTCCAATGGCTGCGTCCACTTGTACATCAAGAATAAGGTCAGTAGTAGCAGAAGCAGCAGCAGTTGAAGTAGTAGTAGTAGAACTAATATAATAACATATAGTTAAAACGTCATTCAGTAGACCATATACATATATTTCAGGAATATATTTTCCTTATCCATGTGCAAGTTATACACAGCAAGTAAACCATTTGCTATCTCAATGGTCAAACAAAAGAAGCTTTTCTCTGTCACGTTAGCAATACAAACCCTCCAAAAAAGCTATGGAATCCAAAGTGGATACCCTCCTGTGTGAATACAAGACTGTCCCCTGATGCTGCCAGTGAAAATGTATGGTTTGAGCTTGGCAGGAAAGTGAGTGTTAGAGCAATCTTCTATGACACATGCGATTCAGCAGTGATGAGCGGTGAACGAAAGAGCCAAGTAATGTCTCGTCAAATGCTTCGAAAGACACCTAAAAGACTCGCATTGTAGGATCACTTGAAAAGAACGAATATGGGGAAGACAGACTCGCAATAAGAGGGTTTTGACATACTGTGCAAAGCATGACGGGAACATCTAATCTAAATACTGATGAAGGGATGATCTCAGGGGTGAGATGATGAAATCAGAAAAGCCTCTTTGAAGGGCACCGTTCACGGACATATGCGAATTTGACAACACTCCTCGCCTCAAATATTGTATGCTTGATTTCACTGAAGCTTTTCATGGGTCAGTGACTGGTTCTTCAGCTATTTGAAAATCCTCAGTTTCTCTATCCTTCCATTTACTGCATTTGCTATTGATCTGCGTAATATTAGTTACTATGAGTTAATAATTGTTTTAACTTATTAACTAACAGTTTAATGATGGTCTAATAACTAGTTATAACGGATAGTTATAAATAATTTACAAACTATTAACTATTATTTAACAAGTCATGTATAACCCATTAACTAACAGTTTATTAATGATCTATTAACTAGCTATAATGGATAGTTATTCTAAAGTGTTACCGATTAGATAATTTTCAAGTGTTATTATTATTAGGTGTAAATAGTAATAATAATAATAATAATAATAATAATAATAATAATAAGAAGAAGAAGAAGAAGAAGAAGAAGAAGAATAGGAGTAAGATTAAGAACAATAAAACATGATTGCAGAATACTTATCTGAAAAAATACCAGGCTTTTGTCAAAAGGATATTGCATAAGATCATGTGACCGAGGGTCTTACTGGGGAACACTTTAGATATAAGAGTTTGAAAGTGATTTTCAAGCGTTCACATTTAGCTGATGATTGATTATAAAGCTTGTTTGGCATGCTGTCCCGGGAGAGAGTTTCTTTCCTCAGGCCATCTACCTTATGAACAGTTAAATATTCCCCTACTATGCAATAAACGTGCAATACTTTCTCATAGGCACTTGTACACAGCACCTTATAACAATATCCAATGCAATACTTTCTCATAGGCACTTGTACACAGCACCTTATAACAATATCCAATGCAATACTTTCTCCATTCGCATTGGTACACAGCACCTTATAACCTGTATATTTACAGCATATCTGTACATACAATTCAACATCCAGATATTTTTTACTTACTGCATCTCTGTTTAATGTCTTAATGTTTATCGCCTTTTTCTTTTCTCATATTTAATTTTGTTTTGTCACTTGTCACTTTACGTATACTGGAAGCTTCTGTTGCCAAAACAAATTCCTTGTGTGTGTGAAGCACACTTGGCAGTAAAACTGATTCTGATTCTGAGCCCTGAGCTCATAAGATCCTCGAGCCTGGGTCTCCCTCTCATTTACAAGGCGAGAGGGGAGTTTGAGCTCAGGTAGATCTCGAGAACTCCCCTGCTGTAGTAGCTAATGAACAGATAGTGATTGCTCTTAAGCGATAACTACTTACTAGGAGCATGTCTAAGGTGCTGATTTAGATTAGTCAGTTAACTTAAGTTGCATGTTTTTGGACAGTGAGAGGAACCCAGGGGAACCCACGTTAGCACGGGGACACTTGTAAACTCCACACAGAAATATCGGCTGGCTTGGTAAGGACTAGAACCAGTGATGTTCTTGCTGTGAGGCAACAGTGCTAACCACTGGGCCACCGTGCCACCCTTCTAGAAAAGGAGGAGGAGGAGGGATGGAAGGAGGGATTCTTCAAAACGAAGATGGCTGTCATATTGAACTAACTTAGTGTATTTATAGTGGCTTAGGTATCGTCTGATTGATAAATCATAAATTGAATAATGCGGGACCACCCACCAGCAATCATAAGCACGTGATCCTCTCGAAATTAGTTTATTAATAAACTTCACCTATAGAATCCAATGTATAAGAAACAAGTAACTATCAAATGAAGTATGTAAATAAATACCAAGCCAGTTTCATTGGAAATATGTGAAACAAACAAATGAATAAATAAATACATTAAATAATACTAATTATACAACTACTACCACTACCTTACCATTAAAAAAAAAAAAAAAAAAACATTGTGATATCTATTTTGATATTTGATTTTGATTTATATGTGAAATTTTATTGACTGAAGTGTATAATTGTTAGAACAATGTTTTTAGCAGTTTAAGTTTTAAAAGAACAACATTTGTCTAAAATAGAAATATTATATTCATTCATTCATTTTCTTTTCAGCTTATTCACTTTATTAATCTGGGGTCACACAAACTTATCCAGCATATGTTTTATGCAGCAGATGCCCATCCAGCTGCAACCCATCACTGGGAAACATCCATACTCACTCATTTACACACATACACACATATGGCCAATTTAGCTTGCTCAATTCCCCTTTACCACATGTCTTTGGACTTGTGGGGGAAAACAGAGCACCCAGAGGAAACCCACGCCAACACGGGGAGAACATACATAACTTTACACAAAAATGGCAACTGATCCAGCTGAGGCAATCGTGCTACACACTGCGCCACCGTGACGCCTACAAATCTTATTATAATTATAATGAATATATTTAAACATAAATTATGATTGCAGTATACATATATTCACTGTAACTTTTGTATTTGTGTTTCTTATTTTAAGTAGCATATATTCAACCCAGGCTCATTCTGATTAAGCACCCTTATATACATTTCTGGAGAGAGCAAAATACATCCCAGGAGCTACGTTTTTTGCAGATTTAGTTTTTGCGAATCCACCAGAGGATGCTGTGTACGCTTTTTCAGATCTCAAATTTCTCTTGCGAGTGCCATTTACGCCTGCTGTTCTGACGTAAACCCCCCAAAGGCTGCTGTCGACTGACTAACTTGCTGACTGACCAACCGAGCGATAACCCCACCCTACACCTTCCCTAAACCCAACCAATAATGTTTTAAAAAGCACAGATTAACCCGCCCACCCCATTCCCTAAACACAACCGCAATATTTTAAATAGCAATCCAGAAAAAGAAAAGCCCCCTAATTTTTACCCCCTTTTCAGATTTTACAACATTCTTACCTTGTTATTTACTTTTGTTTTTGTCTTACCTGCTTTCTGCAACCAGTCTTGACCGGACTCCGCCAACGTATGTGTCGAGCTACCGGACAAACTGATAACAGCAGAAAAGACATCCATATAGAGGTAACTGGTCAGCTTGTAAGCGAAAAAGGGAACAGCATCATACCGTCCCATAGAGTTTGTTTAAAGATGAAATGCAGACATAATTTGCGAACTCCAGAACTGTATATAAGGCTACGTTTTCAGAATGAGCCTATGTTGCATATATTCAAAGTGCACATCACCTTTGCCTATTTAAACTATTAACATTTAAGAAAACAGTCATAAAAATAACATCATTAAAATGAAAATATTACTGTTTTTGCTGTATCTTGCATCAAATAAAAGCCTCCTTGGTGTGTAGACAACTCTAGTCTAGTGGGCACTTTTTTTAGATTTATTTCATCATTATTTTATTTAAGAGCAAAAATGAAAGATGATATATAATTCAATATAAGGTTATATGCCACGCACACCCTTCACTCTAGTTTGAACACAGCACTCATTATTCCTATGTCAAAATATTCAAGAGCTGAATTAGAAGCCCACTTCAAATAATCAATGGCTATTCTGAGTTCATTAGCAATGGTGTGACAGAGTAAGTTTAAATGGTAGTTGAAGTGATTCACTTTCTGTTTAAACT
Source organism: Danio kyathit (assembly GCA_903798195.1). Lineage (NCBI taxonomy): Eukaryota > Metazoa > Chordata > Actinopteri > Cypriniformes > Danionidae > Danio > Danio kyathit. The sequence continues at coordinate 24,023,661 of LR812532.1, read as the reverse complement.
TTACAGATCTAGGTAAAAAAAAAAAAAAAAAAAAAGATTATGTAGTAGCTGTTCTAAAAAAGATTGTTCTGCCTGCTGCCTTTGGCATGCCATTATTCCAGCTATTTAAAGAGAAGAAAGAAAAAAATAAAATACAATACTTTCAAAATCTCTCTGGGTGCAGCTAATGAGGAGAATAGACATGACCATTTGCCTTCTGCCAAACCATTCAAAGAAATGCATTTAGCATATACTATTATTTTGTTCAACATTATTCATGCTCACTTAGAATGAATTGCATCCACTGACAGAATCATTTATCTGCATGTGTTGTCAAATATATTTGATAGTATATAAAAATGTTCCATAGGCAAATCAGATTTCACAAAAGTGGCAAACAAAACTGAAGGCAATTTACAAACCACAATTACTCATTTTGAAGTCCACTTATGTAAGAATGGTGGGCTGCTATGAACTTGGATACTTGACTCGTCCTTATCATGGTCTCTTGGTTGTAAACCCATTTCTGCATTTGATCATGTCATACGGTAACACATACGTTTAAGTACCAATTCCCACTATTAACTACTGGCTTATTGCCTGCCAATTAATACGATATTGGCGTTGAAGTGGCAATCAATCACTCACCACATACAGTTGAGAGAGTGGTATCTGTAATTTGTTTGTGACAATTAAAAATAAAACTGTTTATAAGTAAATCTAAAGTATTAGCTTATTCTATATTCTTAATCCTATCAAAACCCAGCTACTTTACTATTTACTAACTAATAAGCAGCTAACTAGCAGTTTATTGAGCTAAAAAAGTATTAGTTAATGTTTTTTTGTTAGCTAGAAATACCTTCAAATAATGACATATGACATATCATACATACAGTTGAAGTCAGAAACATTAACCTCCCTTTGATTTTTTTTTCTTTTTTAAATATTTCCGAAATTATGTTTAACAGGGCAAATACATTTTCACAGTATGTCTGATAATATTTTTTTTTCCTCTAGAAAAAGTCTTATTTGTTTATTTCGGTTAGAATAACAGCAGTTTTTAATTTTTTAAAAAACATTTTAAGGTCAAAATCATTAGCCCATTTAAGCTTTTTTTTTCTCGATAGTCTACAGAACAAACAACTGTTATACAATAACTTGCCTAATTACCCTAACCTGCCTAGTTAACCTAATTAAGCCTTTAAATGTTACTTTAAGCTGTATAGAAGTGTCTTGAAAAATATCTAGTAAAATATTATTTACTGTCATCATGGCAAAGATAAAATAAATCAGTTATTAGAAATGAGTCATTAAAACTATTATGTTTAGAAATGTGTTGAAAAAAATCTTCTCTCCATTAAACAGAAATTGGGGAAAAAATAAACAGGGGGGCTAATAATTCAGGGGGCTAATAATTCTGACTTTGACTGTATCTGGTAGTGTGATTTCTAATAACAGGACAGAAACATTTATTTTTAGTAAACTATTTGCTTTTTGACGTAATCATGTCAGAATTTTTGAAGACAAACAGTGTAATAGCCCACATTTCCAGACAAGAAGGAACGTTTGTGCTTAAATAACAACATTTCTTTAAATGCTCGTGTTACCATAAAAGCATTCATCTATTTAAAATCTTTATCTTTTTGTGATGTTGTAAACAAAAATGTTGTAAACATGTTTAAAAGAAAATGTGGCAAAACTTTACATGGGTCATTTGAGTTCATGTGTAAATGACCACTAACTTAAGTGTTTACCCTCCAGTTTCACAAACAAGGTTTAAGGCTAGTCAAGATTAAATTGCATGTTTGAGCGATCTCAACTCAAAATAACTTGCAGTGAGATGTCTTAATATACGTCAGTGTCATTTTTTTGTCTTCAGGTGCACACCAGTAATATATTTTTCTAAGGCAATTTTATAAATGTGGCTTAAATAGCCTAATTTATCTAAGGCCTAGTCCTGGCTTAATCTAAGCGCTGTTTGTGAAACTGGGCCTACATGTTGGTTAATGTATTAGTTAATATGTAGATTGAGCTAAATTCATCTAACTATATGAGAAAGAAATGTATTAAAAGTGCAAAATGATCAACATGGACTCACGACCTGTTGATATATTATTATGCTGTGACTTTACTTGAAGGGGGCCATTATTATTCACAAATTCACATTATTATTATTATTATTATTATTATTATTATTATTATTATTATTATTATTATTATTATTAACTCATTCTGACACCATAAACCAGCTTTCAGAACATCCACATAAAGCATGAGAAATCTTATTTTGACTAAACATTACTTTTTTTTTTTTTTTTGGAAAGTAATGTCTGCTTTATGAATTCATGGTTGTGTCATACTTGAATACAATGAAGCAATGCCTTGGTGTCTAGACCACTGTAATCTCCAACATAAGCTCATTCTGAAAACGAAGCCCAATATACATTTCTGAAAATCGCGAATTACGTAACCAGAGCTACATATTGCTGCATTTCATCTTTAAAACAAATGTTGCGGGGCGGTGTAAGACAAAAACACTAGTTAAAAAAAAAAAAACATGTAAATAACAGGGTGAGAATGTGGTAAAATCTGAAAACGTGGTAAAAATCAGGGGGCTTTTCTTTTACTAGATTACTTTTTAAAACACTGTGGTTGGATTTAGGGAAGGGGGTGGGTGAGTCAATCAGTGTTTTTTTAAACACTATTAGTTGGGTTTAGGAAAGGGAACAAAGTCTAAGAGACTAAGCCAAAAGAACATGAGTGAGAGTGAGTATATTCATCCATATCTTATCTTCACAACATATACATATACATATGACCATTAAAGTATTTTTAATATTTCTATATTTTAACTTAAAATTTAATTAGAATCTGACATGAAAATAGGACATCTAACTCCCACCCAACCCACCCCCCACCCACACACACACACACAAAATTAACCCATCAGCTCAGTGAATAGGCACAATGTCATGCAATCACTGGGGTTGGATGTCTTAAAATTTTGATGCAGTCAATTTTACATGAACTAATCTTTGCAAACTTGTGCAACTTCATGCAAAATACATCCAAAAGCACCATCCTTATTTTTCCCAAAGGCTGACAAGGGGATCTATATGATGTGTTTTACAGAGCAGATCCTTGCACACTTCAAGCCTCATGAACACTTTACAAGAGCATAAACTCAAGATTGCACGTCAATCAATTTATACAGAGAGGAGCAGAAAGAGAAATCTCTATCCAGACATTGAACTCTCCACATGCGGATCTTGCTAAATTACAGAGTTGTAAACTTCTGGCATTTATTCAGCAAGACAAGGCAAAGCAATGTTTATTTATATAACACATTTCATACACAATAGTAATTTAAAGGGCTTTAAATAAACAAGAAAGAAAAAAAAAGAAACAAGAAAATAAAGACAACAAAGAATTCAAAATTATTAAAAACAGATAAAAACAGACTAAAATGTGTTAAAATAAATTTTAAAGGAATAAAAAAGAAAAGAAAGACATAATAGTATGATCTGTCAGATGTAGTAGTGATGGGCGATACCACAATTTTTTAATTCGATACGATACCGATACTTATTGTTAACATTTTTTCGATACCGATACCACTTATTATTTAAAATATTGATGTAATTTTTCAAAATAGCTAATTAAAAAAAATCATTACATGTATGTATATACTGTATATATATATATATATATATATATATATATATATATATATATATATATATATATATATATATATGAGAGAGAGAGAGAGAGGTTTGCCCCCTATAATGCCTTTTGTCAGACAGAGGGAGACTGAGCAGAGGAACACTGGGCAGCTTGTTTTTGTTCCGCTTCTTTATAAGTTTCAATGTGTGTTGTCTGTAAGTGTTTATAAAGGCGGCTTATATTGTTGCTGTGTACGACTTTCTTATCACAAATATTGCTTGTGCAACGCTTTTTAAGGTGATGAGCACCACAACACGCTGCGTTATCTCTCTGCCATCGTGTCATTTCGTAATGGAGAAGTGTGCGACTTGCGTGTGTTGAGTAGGCTACGAAAGTTATTTGAAAGGCACATGATCGCTCACGTCACATTCCACCGCAGATTGATTGGTGTAACGTCTTGTATACAAAGCGTCACTGACAATCCTGTACACAGCACTAAAACATTTAGTTATGCAGAAATTATTAAAATATAGTAAAATACAGATACTTTAAAAAAAATATCGATACCAAATTAAAAGTCCGAGTATCGATATATCGATACTCAGCATCGATGTGCACATCCCTAAGATGTAGCACAGTGCTCATTCAGTAAAGGCAAAGTCTAATGTTTGAGCACATCTAATAATTTCTGGAAGCTGATTCCATCAGCAAGGGGCGTAGTAGTTCAAGGCAGATTCACCCTACTTTGACTGAACTCTTGGAATTTCTAATTTACTTGATCCTAATGATCTGTTAGGTTTGTATTCAATGAGCATATCTGTAATGTATTGAGGTCCTAGGCCCTTTAGTGATTTATAGTCAAGTAATAATACTTTAAAATCTATTCTGAATGTAACTGGGAGCCAGTGTAAAGACCTGAGGAAAGGTGTTCAATGTGCTCTGATTTTCTGGTTCTGATCAGGTTCCTGGCAGCAGCGTTCTGGATGAGCTGCAACTGTCTGACTGTCTTTTTAGGAAGGCCAGTGAGGAGTCAGTTACAGTAATCCACCTTGCTGCTGATAAAAGCATGAATAAGTTTCTCTAAGTCCTCACTGGAAACAAAGCATCTAATTCTTGCAATGTTTTTGAGATGGTAGTATGCAGATTTAGTTACTGGTTTGACATGACTACTGAAATTCAGATCTGACTTCAGAATCACACCAAGATTCTTGACCTTACTTTTTGTTGTTTGACCCCTAGAGCCAAGGTACACATTCACCTTGAGAACCTCATCTCTGTTTCCAAAGGCAATGACTTTAGTTTTCTCTTTGTTTAACTGAAGAAAGTTTTGGCACATCCAACTGTTAATTTCATCAATGCATTGGCAGAGTGTGTCAATGGAGCTGTAGTCATTAGTCAATAAGGTATATATATATATATATATATATATATATATATATATATATATATATATATATATATATATATATATATATATTAGGTGGGCATAGATTTTTTTTTTATTAATCTAGATTAAATGGCTCATTTGAATTCTGCCGAAGGCATTCAGAATATGTGTGCTACCCAAATATTAAGTCTTTGAGAACGGGTTTCGTAAGCCAGGTGGCGCATTAGACCAGGGGCTCATCTCCTGTTTCCAAAATGCATCACAAACTGCTTGAGAAACTGTTGTACTATGATAATTGGTGATTTTCTCCATATTTTCCGACAAGATCCACACAGGCGGCTGTCAGTAACGGACCGCACACACACACACAGACGCACACACACATACACACACACACACATCGCAAAATGCAGAAGTTTTTTTTTCTTTCCATTTGGCCTGCGTTATTATACTCCATAACACTCTCACCAGTCCTTACTCATTAGTTGCGTTTAATACCCCAGTTTGTCATGGCGTATGAATTAAATGTTCATGAATTGAAGTGAAACTGCTGAACTGCAGTTAAAGTCAGGCATCCTGCTGATTTGATTCAGAAGGGCACTTTTTTTGTCAGACGGCTCACCGGCCAGGTATACATCCGCGCTAAAATATCAAGGTGAAAGTCATTATAGCTAGCGTAGAATAGACCCAGCTCCCAACCCAACTTTGAGAATAGATTAACGGCGATGTTTTTTTTATCGCGCGATTAGCTCGATAGCATGTTAACGTCAATAACGGCCCACCACTAATATATATATATATATATATATATATATTTATGTTTTTCTTAGTTTTTTTGTCATTATTCGGCTCAGTGGGAGCATATATAAGGTTGAACAGTAGAGTGTTCAGTATCAGAATGGTAATAGTTTGATTAAAAAAAAAAAAAAAAAAATATATATATATATATATATATATATATATATATATATATATATATATATATATATATATATATATATTTTTTTTTTTTTTTTTTTTTTTTTTTTTTTGTAATGGCAAGGCACCTCAGAACTCTGATCTGAGAAAAACTGGACCTTTGGAGTTGTTCTTGTTAATATGTGATTCTGACTATGTTATGCTAAACCACAAATACAAATAGTAACAAAATTTGCAATAAATAATGCATAAGAATAATTGTCCATTACCTACTAATTATTATTAGAAGAGCAGAAAGCTGACAAAAAGCTCTATTTTTGTACAGATATATCTATTTCCAAATTGACTCTTCTGATGTAGTTAGTTTGCCCAGTAGCTCACATAGTACTGGATTGCACTTGTGACACAAAACACTCAGGTACCGGCTCTGTGAAACACAGTTTGGATGTGGATGCTTTAGTGAATGTGGTTTGTGCCAAGTTTGTTTTTGTTAACATTTGGTTAGGTTTAGAGTATGGTTTAGCATATGTACAAAACAAGAAATGTCCTCTTGTGGACATTTAATAAGAACTGTGCAATGAAATACATCAGGAGCAACATATTTCAGGTTTTGCAAAAACAAAGCCAGAATCACATATCTACAAATACCAACAATAGTCAGAATAACACATTAAACATGAGCTTGGGTTTATGCTCAAGAGGAGCAGATTGAGCATTGTTCACAGCAACTGCAGGACCACAGTGCAACAAATTACCAGCAGCTACAACAGTGGTGACCAGGGCAATGCATCAGCGCACAGTGCATTACAGCCTTCAGTGTAAGGTCATGTATAGCTGACAACCCATCCAGGTCTCCATGTCACCAATGAAATGGTACCAAGATCATTAAACCTTTGATGTATACGATCACACCATTGTGATCAGCCTAGGCTGGTCCTTAGAGTGTATGGTCCCAGTGGTGTGATTAAAATGGTCATTGCATGATGCGATAAATTCAAACCGGCTTTCTAGCAATTGCTGGTGTTGAGCCAGAGTAAGATGTGCACAGTGCTTGTCATAAATCACACATTTTCTGTTTCCAAACAAATTTAGAATCAGACATTTAAATACACACAAGTGATAGAAAAACATTGCATTTATGATTTGTGAAATCTGATATCTTAGATGCTGATATCTAAGGAGGCAACAATAATAATAATCTTTAAACATAATTGGAAGATGTGTTTCATTCACAACAAGTGTTTAAACACACAATTTAAACTATTAGAATCTTCCGTTAAACAGACACTTATTTTCATGTGTCCAGGGAGAAGTTGATGATATCATGTTTTGTAAATTCAGCAGCTCTAATCTAAACTAATATAATGTAACAAAATTAGCTCAATGTTTATGAATATTAATAATAAGTTATTATTTTAATTATGGATATTTAGATTTAACTTTAGATTTAAAGCAGAAAAAGTATAACAATGAATGTATCCACTCAAGCGAGTGGACTTGTTTAATTGTTTATTTGTTTGAAAAGGGGATAATACGAGTGAAGTAAGGGAATCATTTTAGAAGCTTCAGTAAACTTAAATAAAGCTGGTAGCAAAAAAGATATTTTACTGTTAAAGTGACTGCTTCTGTGAAGCTAAACAAAGACAATTCACATGATATAAATATTTTTTATTGACTAACAAAATGCATGATACATAAAACACAGAAAAGCGAGGAAATATAGAATTTAGGTAAAGAATGGCAATCTTTACTCAGTTCCCACACAACTATAAGAACCACAAAGAGTCAATAAAAACACATTTCTGATGAAAAGGTACACAGCTTAAAAACACATAACTATTACTTGCAAGGGTCCTGGTATGAATGACATGTGAGGCGCAAGTTGACTGAAAAGAAAACAGACTCAATGAGTTACAAAATCAGAAAATGTCTTTTCCAGAAAATGTTCTGCCAGGATTTTGGCCTTGTAGCATGAATTTAAGTTATTGGTCATGTCATACCCATTCTCTCCTGACTTACCAATCACTTGAGAGAGAGAAAAAATCCTCGCTGCTTAGGGCTGTCCCACAGATACAAAGATAAACTTTTAACTCAATGATATAAAAGAATGCAAACCATACAAGTTATCAGCATATGTCTTAGATCATGAACTGCAGAATTACCTCAGGAAGACAATTAAATGGGGAGAATATATAGTTTACAAACACATTACATGCACTTTGGAGTCAATTTTGAGTTTCTAAAAGCCATTTCAATATTGAGAGTGTTTGTTGTGTGTGTGTTTGCAACAAAATAGGATTTTTTTACCCCCCTCTCACCAATGTTCTCCAAAGATGGGGCAAAAGGGGTTCTGTTAAACCTCCAAGAAGAAAACATGTCAGAGTAATCTTACTTTCAAACTCTTTGGAGCCAAGACTCATTAAAGTCATTTTAGCAGTTAAACATATACAGTATATGTCAGGGTTCTGCCACTCTGGTCTTGTTAACTCTTGTTTTGGTGGCAGAGTCCAGACACTAGCTCTGTCTTGTCATGCCCTGTTGCGCTCGGCTCGAGTTTTCTCGGGTCGAGCGCTTGTGTTCTGTCATTGTGTGTGTCTCTGTGTGCGCGCGTGCTGTCGTGAGTGCGTGCGGACCGTGCGCGCTCCCGCTTGATGCGGATGTGAACGGCCTGCGCGTGCCTGTGACGCGTGCGCGCGCTCGTACTCGTGTTTGTTTTGTTCTGTCGGCATCGCGCTGTTTTATTCTCAGCGTCTCAGTCTGGTTGGTTTTGGTTTCTGTTGGCGCTGAGATGAAACATGCGCGTTGCTTATGTGTGAGCGCACAGTAAGGTGTTCATCTATCGTGTGCTCGTGTCTTGCGTCTGTTGGTGTTGTCTAAGCACGTGGTTGGATGTTTACATTGTGACCGCGTGCTTTTTGTGGTGTGCTTGTGTTGTCATGAACACGCAGTTAATGAGTTCTCTTATTGGCTGCGTGTTCTAGTCTCATGTTATGTGAGTGCATGGCTTGTCGTCTTTTTGTGTCATGTGCTCTCACGTCTATTGTCTAGCCCTACCCTCCTTGTTAACCAATTATTAGTTTATCCTGTTCACCTGTTTGTGTGTTAATTTATGCTTCTATTTAATCTCCTCATGTCTGCTGTCCTGTGCCAGTTCGTCGTCTATTCTCCCTCATGTTCCTGCTCCAGTCCTGTCTCGTCAAGCCCAGCCAAGTTTGTCTATCATTTTGTGTTATAGTTATGTTTTTCCCCCTCGGGGTGGTTTTTGTTGTCTTTTTTGTTTTGTTTTTATTAAAATAAAGATTCATCTTATGTTGCAATTGAGTCCTCGCTCCCTCATCCTTCCTGAACCGTGACAGTACGAACTGGCCATAACAAAGAGGACTCAGCAGAAAAGATGAGCTTTATCATCCTTCCACCCACCACAGCAGAGGAGAGACAGAGGCGCCTTCAGGGGCTGATGTCGGCCCGTCAGCAAGGTCTTGGGGTAAAGGGCTTTGCCCAGTTTTTTGGACCTATGCTAGGGGGCTGGATTTCGATGACACCACTCTGAAGAAGGCCTTCAATCTCTGTCTCGATGAACCCCTGCCACAGTGGGAGATGGATCAGCTTGGGGTGTTGGACTTTTGGGGCTTTTCGCATTATCTCCACCATCGTAAGGATTGGCAGATCCTCACACCCCCTCCGGCGGATTGCGGCGATCACTCCACCCCTCCTCCCTCTTCGACTTCAGCTCCCAACCTTCCTCTGACTCGGTCAACTAAACGGAGGCTGCAGAGAAAGAGGGCTGCCCAAATTGCTGCTCCAGCCCCAGTGCGCCCGCCAGTGTCGGCTCCAGCCCCAGTGCGCCCGCCAGTGTCGGCTCCAGCCCCAGTGCGCCCGCCAGTGTCGGCTCCAGCCCCAGTGCGCCCGCCAGTGTCGGCTCCAGCCCCAGTGCGCCCGCCAGTGTCGGCTCCAGCCCCAGTGCGCCCGCCAGTGTCGGCTCCAGCCCCAGTGCGCCCGCCAGTGTCGGCTCCAGCCCCAGTGCGCCCGCCAGTGTCGGCGCCAGCCCGGCTGGCACCACCCAGACGTCTAGCCCTGCTGGCACCCCCCAGACGTCTAGCCCTGCCGGCACCACCCAGACGTCTAGCCCTGCCGGCACCACCCAGACGTCTAGCCCTGCCGGCCCCAGCCCGGCTCCTTGCCCTGCCGGCCCCAGCCCGGCTCCTTGCCCTGCCGGCCCCAGCCCGGCTCCTTGCCCTGCCGGCCCCAGCCCGGCTCCTTGCCCTGCCGGCACCACCCAGACGTCTTGCCCTGCCGGCTCCCCTCAGGCCTCCAGCTCTGCCGGCTCCCCACAGGCCTCCAGCCCAGCCGGCTCCCCACAGGCCTCCAGCCCAGCCGGCTCCCCACAGGCCTCCAGCCCAGCCGGCTCCCCACAGGCCTCCAGCCCAGCCGGCCCCCCACAGGCCTCCAGCCCAGCCGGCCCCCCACAGGCCTCCAGCCCAGCCGGCCCTCCACAGGCCTCCAGCCCAGCCGGCCCCCCACAGGCCTCCAGCCCAGCCGGCCCCCCACAGGCCTCCAGCCCTGCCGGCTCCTCTCAGGCCTCCAGCCCTGCCGGCTCCCCATAGGCCTCCTGTCCAGTCGGCTCCAGTCCAGCCGGCTCCCCACAGGCCTCCCGCCCAGCCGGCTCCTCGCCAGCCTCCAGCCCTGCCGGCTCCCCACAGGCCTCCTGTCCAGTCGGCTCCAGTCCAGCCGACTCCCCTCAGGCCTCCAGCCCAGCCGGCTCTTCTCAGACCTCCAGCCTTGCTGGTTCCCCACAAGCCTCCTGTCCAGTCGGTTCCAGCCCGGCCGGTTCCCCACAGGCCTCCTGTCCAGTCGGCTCCAGTCCGGCCGGCTCCCCACAGGCTTTCAGTCCAGTCGGCTCCCCACAGGCTTCCAGCCCTGCTGGCACTCCTCAGTCCTCCAGCCTTGCTGTCCCTGTCCGATCCTCCCTGGGTTGTCCCTCCTGCTCCTCCCTGGTGTGCCCCTATACCACCCTGGACTGACCCCCCGGCTCCACCCTGGTCCCCTGTCCCTCTGGCCCCGCCCTGGACTGTTCCTCCTGTTCCTCCCTGGTCTTGCCCTCCCATCCCTCCCTTGTTTGTCTTGTTGGGTCTGGCTTGGCTCCCCTCCCTCCCCCCCTTGATGTTGTCTTGCATGTTCACTTCCCTGTCTTGTGTTTGTTGATTGTTTTGTGGTGTTTCTTGTCTGTCTTGTACCTTGTTGAGTGTTCCCTTTAGGGACGCCAGGTGGCGTCCCTTTTGGGGGGGGCTAGTGTCAGGGTTCTGCCACTCTGGTCTTGTTAACTCTTGTTTTGGTGGCAGAGTCCAGACACTAGCTCTGTCTTGTCATGCCCTGTTGCGCTCGGCTCGAGTTTTCTCGGGTCGAGCGCTTGTGTTCTGTCATTGTGTGTGTCTCTGTGTGCGCGCGTGCTGTCGTGAGTGCGTGCGGACCGTGCGCGCTCCCGCTTGATGCGGATGTGAACGGCCTGCGCGTGCCTGTGACGCGTGCGCGCGCTCGTACTCGTGTTTGTTTTGTTCTGTCGGCATCGCGCTGTTTCATTCTCAGCGTCTCAGTCTGGTTGGTTTTGGTTTCTGTTGGCGCTGAGATGAAACATGCGCGTTGCTTATGTGTGAGCGCACGGTAAGGTGTACATCTATCGTGTGCTCGTGTCTTGCGTCTGTTGGTGTTGTCTAAGCACGTGGTTGGATGTTTACATTGTGACCGCGTGCTTTTTGTGGTGTGCTTGTGTTGTCATGAACACGCAGTTAATGAGTTCTCTTATTGGCTGCGTGTTCTAGTCTCATGTTATGTGAGTGCATGGCTTGTCGTCTTTTTGTGTCATGTGCTTTCACGTCTATTGTCTAGCCCTACCCTCCTTGTTAACCAATTATTAGTTTATCCTGTTCACCTGTTTGTGTGTTAATTTATGCTTCTATTTAATCTCCTCATGTCTGCTGTCCTGTGCCAGTTCGTCGTCTATTCTCCCTCATGTTCCTGCTCCAGTCCTGTCTCTTCAAGCCCAGCCAAGTTTGTCTATCATTTTGTGTTATAGTTATGTTTTTCCCCCTCGGGGTGGTTTTTGTTGTCTTTTTTTGTTTTGTTTTTATTAAAATAAAGATTCATCTTATGTTGCAATTGAGTCCTCGCTCCCTCATCCTTCCTGAACCGTGACAGTATATTGCAGAAGGGATTAAATATTTTACCTGCAATCTGTATGTTACACTAATCATAGAAATAGAATTCAAAAATAGATATAGGAGGCCATGTCCTATTTATGTTGTAGTCGATATAGTATGTTGAAATGAGTATTCCAAAGTTACCCAGATGGTCTAAATCAGGGGTGCTCAATCCTGTTCCTGGAGATCTACCTTCCTGCAGATTTCTGTTGCAACCCATATCAAACACACCTGCCTGTAATTATCAAGTGCTGTTCAGGTCCTAATTGATTGGTTCAGGTGTGTTTGATCAGGGTTGGAGCTGAACTATGCAGGAAGGTAGATCTCCAGGAACAGGATTGAGCACCCCTGGTCTAAATAGAGAATTAAAACGCAGATCTGTGTATACTCTAGCCCAGGGGTGCATAACTTTTTCTTATAAAGGGCCAAAAACCTAACTTGATTGAGGGCTGTGGGCCAAAGTTAAACATACCAAACCGTATTACATTAAATTTGCTCATTTGTTTGCTTATTATTTAAAAAGAACTAAAAAGTTGCTTTAAAACATATTAAATGATGAAAATGTATAGTTTTTTAATCAACTTTTTATAGTAAAAAGATAAACAATCCTATTTATAACACAATGGAGCTCAATACTTAATACACCACTCGAGCTGCTCCTGCCTTTGTCTTGATTTGCTTGATTTGTCTTGTGCATTGTCCTCTATCTGTCAAGTGACAGTATTTATATTTTAAAAGTATGATTCATATGAAACATTTCATTTTAGTTGGCTTTTTTGTAGCTGCTTAATTAAACAAAGAAACAAAAGAGTATACATTCAATTCAAAATGACGATCTGTCAAAGGCATTCACCCCAACCAACTTCCCATCATTCTCCCTTTGTTTTCAGATGGGATGGTGGGCCAAACCAAAGGTTACCATGGGCCAACTTTGGCCCGCGGACCCTACTTTGGGCATCTCTGCTATAGCCACTACTGTCACCCACAATGCATTGTACATTGGGATGTGAATCTAATAATTAATTTCAAACACAGATTAAAGGTGTTAACAAACTGCAAACATGACAGACATGCAAGACAAATATATTAACACAAAAATGGAGAGGCTTTGGTAAACACATGTGAATGATTGTTGATGGATATCTAACCAAATAAAAAATATATTTATTTCACATTTTTCTTTGTTATATCTTTGTTTGCTTTGTCATCTGAAACAGTAATGTGAACCTGTATCATGAAAGTTTTACAAGACATATATTAAAAAAAACTTTTTTGGTCATCAGTTTCTAAAAGTATAATTATGCAAACAAGGTGTTTTGATTAAGTCTTAAACATTGATTAAGATTATTTTGGATAATAAAAGCATTTTTTAAAAAGCACTTTAATCCAAAAAAGATTGAACAAAATAAATGAGCTACACTTAGTAGAAATTTCCTAGAAAGAGCAGGTACATTTTTAACATTTCTGCATAAACGGTTTGACAGGAAATAAAATATTCTATAATCATATATATTTTATATTTAATAAAATATTTTACTTAATTTGTTAAGAAATCTTCATAGGGGTGTCAGGATCAATGATAATGATTATTTTATTACAAGTCTTTAAGACTTATTTGAGTTAAAATTTAGGTTATTTACTAAAATATATAATTTAAATATGTGTACAAGATAGAGATGGTATGAAAAGTTAATTGTTTGTTTTGAAATTTGTGAGACGGAATTTGTCCAATAATAAACCCGAAACACACGTGGTTGTTGTCATGCGGTGAACTCGGCCAATCGTGTAACATCAGTGTCATCATCGCAGGTCCTGCAGACTCTGTTCAGATGCTGCACAGGCTGAATGAGTCGTCTGATCTCAGAGCACTGACGCGGTACTTTGATGCCACATGTGACAGTCACATGGCGTCGACGCAGCGTCAATCCAGCCAAAAATTCTAACCAGCATGCACCGCTTTAAGACAGATTTCAAACGATCTGCGCAGCGCTGCATGAAGTCGAACGCACCTAAAGATTTACTGGAGACTCACTCTGAATGAATCATTTGAATCAGTGAATGATTTACTGGAGACTCACTCTGAACAGATCATTTGAATCAGTTAGTTGTAAATATCAGTACAGTTCCCAAATTAATTGCCCATTGCACTCTGTGAACTATCCTCACTATCCTTCGGCTTAGTCCCTGATTTGTCAGAGGTCAAAACAGCGGAATGAACCAACAATGGCTATTGCATATCTTTTATGCAGCGGGATTCCAGCCATAACCTAACAAATTCAACTGATAATATGCTTTTCACAAATTCATCAGCACTATCTTGTCTTTTTACTTCACTTTATTCAAGAAATGTATGTTGAGTAAAAAGTAGAATATTTGGTCACACTTTATTTTGATGGTCCGTTTGTTGAATGTAAGTTACATTGCAACTAATTATCATTAGATTATAAGTAGACTGTTAGGTTGGGGTTAGGGTTGGGATTGGGGTTAGGGTTAGTGTAAGTTGACATGTACTTGCAAAGTTTCTTATAGTCAGTTAAATGTCTGTTGAAGGACTGTTAAATGTCAGTGTCAACAGATATTAAGCAGACAGTCTACTAATGCTCAAATGGACCATCAAAATAAAGTGTTACCGAATATTTTGTTGTGGAATGTAGTAAAGTAAAAGTAAATGTTTTCTAAAATAAATTAAGAGTTCATAGTCAAAAACCTCTAAGTGCTGTTTGAATTTTTTTCTAAAACAAACATTTTCTTTTTCTTAGCCTCCTATGTTCATAGTTAGCTATTTCACATAAAATGCAATGAAAAGAACAGAATCTTTGCAGTGAATCCTAAATCACTGAATACACACAAAGGAGCCTCAGAAAAAAATAAAAATAATAATTTTAAAAGAAAATTTTAGATGGCACTTTAAAAGTTTTTGCATCTGAACTCTTCAAATATACTCCAATACTGTGCAGATACTTACAATAGGAAGAGTTCAGATGCAAAAACCTCTAAGTGCCATCCGGAATTTCTATCGAAAATGATACTTTTTCTCCTCCATTGTTTATGTTGAGACATTTCACTTTGAAGACCAGGAAAATGACTTATTCTTTGCCATAAAAGTGATATTACTGAGCAAACACACTGAAGCCTGATAAAAATGCTCATTTTAGAGGAAAATTTCAGACGGCATTTAGGGCTTTTTGCATCTAAACTCTTCATATGTACTTTAGTAGTGAAGTAAGAATACATACTGTAGTTACTGTCCACCACTGTTTATTAGGCAGGTGGACATAATGCAACGGCTTATCTGTGTAGTTTGAACTGATCTGAAAAGTGAAAAGCACTCCGTGACTCTTTCCTCTCACCATAAGTGTTTGCCAGCAGGAGTCCACATAAAGGCCGCGAAACTCCAGAACTCCCACCTCACCTCTTCCTCCAATTAATCACGCGGCAGCTACTTTCACACTGGAACTGTTAAGATTCGCTTAGTGTCCAGCCTCTCCCATCTGTCACTATAAAGCTTCCAAGCAATTTCCAACAAGATGGCACTTAATTATAATACAAAGGCCCCTGACTTCGACTTCCTCTGTGACCCATGAAATGCAGTGATATTGTTCGCATTGCAACTTCATTGTCTGGAAAGTATGACTCGCTCTGGCAGCTCTGTTAGGGAAGGTGGGTCTTACATATGGGATGGCAATTTGATTTGCTTCACTCCGGCAGTTCATGGCTCCAGGGTAGGCATGGTTATGATCGAGAGGAGGAAGGCAAAAGAGAAAATGATTATAAACACAGATGAATGCTATGATAATAAACATCATGAGACACCGTGCATGTGCATAAATTCCCCCCAAAAATGTCTGCATGCTAAGGCGTATCAAATTACCAGAGCATTTAGGACCCCGATGGGACCACATTTGAGAGAAAGTGTGAGAGAAAGTTTGAAATACCTCTGAGGCCCTGATTTATTAATACCCTTAAATAAAGGCTATTGTTTGTTTGCATAATACAACAAATTGCATGCATGCTTTGTAGGCGTTTTGTGGGCGATTTCCTAAGAGTAATTGCGAGAATAGTCACACGTGCAAATTGCCTTTGGACGCGCTCATATTTAAAGGAAGCTTGTTTTGTGTGTGGTAAAATGTATCCAATATTAGCCGTGGTGCTCACTTGTGACTTCCTAAATGCCATGATATTTGGAATGGAGATTAATGTATTGTACATGATCTGAAATCACAGATTAATAAGAAGAAAATGCAGAATTATATGTGTGTGTGTTAGTATACACAATATATTTATACACACTACCTGACAAAAGTCTTGTTGCCTATTCAGGTTTTAGGAAGAACAAATAATAACTTGACCTGTAGTTGATCATTTAGTGTTATGGTCCGTGGGAGTTTCTATTTTTGTGCTTTCTCCCTCACTGTTTTTCCTTGTCTCCCCTCGCTCTCGCTCTCCCTCTCCCTCTCCTTGTTTGGCATTCGCTCTTTGTCTCGCCCTATCACATTTTGTTCCGCTATTTTCTCTCTCACAAGTACCTGCTGATTGGATCCCGAGCCTCGTGGACCAATTGGGCTTCGTTCCGCGGACGGTTTGTGTTGTGTACACTCGCTTCAGATTATGCTTTGTTTTGTTCCGTGTTTCTGAATAATAATACAAACATGTAAATTAATTCAATATGGTTAAAGAGTTTATCATTCCTTTTTGGGGAAAAAGGAATAGGTTACTAAGTCGCGTGACATTTTGTCTGTAGGTATTTATATTGTTCAGAAACACTAGGTAAGTGGGTGAACGCCGCTTTTTGTGTTTTGGTTTATTATTTCAGGGAGTTTATGTTATTGGCGTCGCATACGCTGAAGATCTCGGTTTCTTTTTCACATTTTGGTTTCCATTAGTAAGTTTAGAGGGGATCTTGTGTTCTAGTTTAGGTGGCTTTTGGTTTTGTTTAGTTCTTTGCTTTAGAGCCACTCTAGTTCCTTTTCCCCTAAAACTTTTGGTTTGATTACAATATTTCTGTTTGTTTTTTTATGCATTGTACAAAGCGCACACATATGCCTTTTGTTGGCTTCATCTCTGTTTTTTTCAGAAGATTAAACAAATTAATTGTTAAGATCGTGTCCTTGTGTTTTTTCCATCCATTTACTCCAGTAATAATCTAATATTCTAAATGTTACGTTTATTCTCCCTAGACAACTTATTAAATCGTAACATTTGCTATCAGAAGTGGCTTATATGAAAGGCAAAGACCTCTAAGTTACGCTTCTTTTCTAAAAAAAAAAAAATATGATCATGCCTTGATTTTTAATTATTTATTAGGACAATAAGGTCTGACTTTGTTTAGACAAAAGTCTTGCAAATAAAAGCATAACATTTTTATCATTCTAATCATAATTTGTGTATTCATCAGCTTTATATGTGTTTCTGTTATGCGGCTCTGTGTTGTCAGACATATCTGACATTACATTTGCTATGCATGTAAACACATGGATATAATAAAATAAATATGTCATTGCCTGTGATATATTACACCTTGCAATTGTTCATTTAAATACATCATCAAGCTGTCTGACATGCATAATGTCTTGTTGAATATGACAATGATTTGTGATTGTCTTGGAGGCATCCATTAAAATGGGTTGGGAAAATGCGAACAACTTACTAATGTTTTAGACCACATGTTCATTTTCTCGCAAACGTGTATGCATTTACTAAGGGTGTAAATCATATGTCTCCTCACAATAAAATTTATATTAGTTCTTATAACCTCTTTGTGATACTGTACCTCCAGATATTATGACACAATCTCCAATTTCATGTGCATGTATACTGAGATGTCATGTGCCTATTTTACACAGCCTGTTACATGTTTATTAACTCATAAATAGAACCAAAATTCACAACATGAACGTTTAGTTGAAGTCGGTGAAATGTAAAGTCCTGCTTCAAGGCAGTTAATTCATCCATTCATTAAATCAATTAACCAATCATTTTAGTTGCTCAAGTAATAAAGAAAAACAAATGATAAAAAAGCAATAATACCATAACATGTGGAAAAAAATGCATTAATTTGGAAGATAAATGTGAAAAAGTAGACTTAATTTTTTTTATCAATTTTCTTATAAAATCAGTTATGCCCTGAAAAAAGTTTGATGCATTTTTACAGTTTTGCAGCTGCTTTTGGCAATGTTTTTTTTTTTTTAAAGACACATAATTTGTTTTTAAACACTACTTATTTCCAAATAATTTTCATGAATTTGATCATTTGATTGTAAATTGCATTGATACACCCCTAAAATGTATAGAAAAGTACAATAGCAAACAAAAAATGTATATATACTAAATAAATAATTAAATAATTAAAAGACTTAAATAAACAAAAATAATGTTTTGATAGAAGTAGTTCATATATAGGAAGGGGAATAAAAAAAAAAAAAAAACAACTCCTAGTAAAACCAGTTGTTGACTCAATTTTTATACTCACAAACATATCAGGCTTGTGTGATTGGTAAGAGTGTGTAGTGCAATGGCTGAGTAGTAGTTGTACAGTATGTGCTCCACATTATGCTTGTCAAGGCTAAAAATAGCCAGACCAGTGCACCGTCATGCCTCAACTGCCCAGTATGGCTGCTTCCCAGCTGTTTCTCTTGATTGGATGGCACTATGTAATCTGAATAACAAGATGGTGTGCTTTAACTATGTATATAACTCCCATTTCAATCAGCATAAATCAGAAGATGATGGAAAAAAAAAGATGGTGTACTGTGCAGGAGCTACAGGGTCAATGTGATGTTGCATATCGGAAATCATATCAAACACAACAAAGAGATATTATTTTACAAATGTGTGGCTAATTATGTGCCATTTCATGGATACAGCAGGGAGGTAATTAATTAGTATTCCCACTGACACAATGGAAAAAAAAAAAGAAAAATTTGTGAATTCATACTACACTATAACAGAGAAAATTTATAATATTAATGACATTCTAACATTTATTAGAAGTAGTATAACACTAACATACAGTATGTGAATTTCCTCAATATTAACTTTACACCTCTGTATTATAATTAGATACCTTCAAATGAAATAATTGAAGCTCATTTTGAGACATTTTTTTTAAGTATAAATGTACACAACTCACACAGCAGTTATTTTATTAAAAATGTAAAGGGGGTCTGAATGCCTTTCATACCCGCAATATATATATACATACAGCATATCAAATAGCTTTTCAGTAGCAAAGCTATTTTTTTAGTCAAGTAGCGTCCACACAAGCTTCATTTACCGATTACCATTGCTGTTTTTCAATATGCATTCTTCAGCATTCTTGCATCCTCATGTTCTCGTGTAACGTCATCTTCAAATGCCAAAGTTCAGTTCCAAAACTCAAGACTGCAAGAACGAAGGACGCGTGAAAGATCCCAGATGTGTTCTTGATCTCGAGGACGCACTGATGCAGACTTGAGCACCGAACTTGCTCGAGAAGTCACAGAAGTCCTTGTGGCTGAATAAAGGAGGTGGGAAGCGCAGCATTTTATATAGATTCATTATTAAGGTTCAGAGACATAACTTATTTATCTCAGGAGTTTTCCTAAATGAGAAGCTGAAAGTAAACATTACCTTGAAAATCTTTATAAAGGCATAAACAAATTAAGGGTATTTATTTGCTGAAATTCGTATTAAAATTAGTTTTATTTGTATTGTGCAATGTATATTTATAATGCTTTTATGCATAGTATATTTATATTGTAAAGGGGAAAAACAATAAATCGCTGTATGAATGCTGTAATGTTTAAATAATTTTCCATTAAAACGCGTGAAGGTCATGTGACCATCTGGAAGAACCAGGAAAGAACGCAGCATCTCATTTCTCACAGGACACGTACTCTGTTATCACGGTCTCCCGAGTTCATTCTAACGAAGTAACTTGGCAAGACCGGTCTCCCAAGAACGTGAGAGCATTCTCAGTGTTCTTTTGAAATGGGAATTGAAAAACAGCCCATATGTTGGTGAGAATGACAATTTCTTCTTCTTCCTGTTTTACGGCGTTCGACAACAAACTTTTTAGTGTGTTACTGCTACCTCTCATTCTGGGGTGTGTTTCCCCAACAACGACGTAACTTGTGACTGAACTATCATAGTTTGATGCATCGTTTGGGGAAAGAATGATGTAGTGACGACTGTTTCCCAAAACCCCTAGTTTCACTGTCGCAGATCCATCACTTGAACCACGTTAGGTATAACGTAAAACGCCCATAATGATGCTCTAAATGGGGTGGAGCAACTTCTTTAAAGAACAACCCCATAATTTCTTTGTGCAAATTATATTGTTTTACACGAACACGCATTTAAAATAAAATCTAAAAATAAAATAAAATAAAAATATTAGCTTTGGTAAAAACATGCACTAGCTTTCCATATTAATTGAAATATATGTAAATGGCACATATAGGACCTGTGTTTGCTTTACTAATATTATTGAGAACATATTCTATTCTAAAACATAAAATCACTTACAAAAGCTAACACTATTCTAATATAATATATAAATCATGTAAATAAATAAATAATGAGGCGATTTATTATAAATATATTTACTTGAATAATAATATTAATGATGATGATGATTATTATTATTATTAAGAAGGATATTGTTTATTTATTAAAAAAAACTAAAAAATTAAAAGTCTACTTTTACAATTTGACACATGCAAACCACAGCAGAAAGTTCTAACCAACAGGCCCATGTCATATACAGTACAGACACTTAATAAATAACCCACTATAAAATAAAAGCATTAACGTATGCTATGTTTTTTTTTTATTTTCACAAGCTTTAAATTCCACTTTTAAATAATAGCTCTTTCGCCATGAGGCTGTGTTCAAAATGATACTGTATTAATGTTTTCAAAGTGCACTGCGAAGGGAGCACAATTGTAAACATGAAGATTGCTAAAACTGAACTGTAAAAATACTTTGAAAGCAAATTACACCTAAGATAGATCACTTTAATGCTTTTTTACTTTTAATAATTCCAACTTTCAATGTTAGAATGTTCTAAATGAATAGGGCATAGGGGGGATAAGTGGGAATAGACACAGCCAGGAACTATGTTTCTAACTACAGCTCCACAGGTGTCATTTCAATTGCTTGACTTTGCGACGCAGTTTGCGAATGTTCGTTGGAGCGATGGATTTGGGAAACGGCAAATCAACAAACTATCTTTGTAACGATGGAACTTGCGACCTTAGTTGGCTAATGATGGTTTTGGGAAACGCACCCCTGGTCTGTGATGTCGCTAACCAATTAGGCTAACACAAGAAACTAGCTTGATGGAAAAATGACTGAGGTAGAGGAGTTATTTCTGAAGCAGGATTCCTCTTGACCATACCTCGAGAAGTACATTTTAAGATGCAATAACGTTAATTCTGATGCTGTGCTCAAAAATACTTTAGCAATTTATAGTAAGTACTATAATGTTTTTGAACTACACAAAAGTGAAGTACTCAGATGATAGTTACTAATGGTACTACATTATGTAGTGTAATTCATTAATGAAGAGTTGTAAATGTCTATACAATATAATGCTTATTGCTAAATACTCCCCTTTACTTTAAATGACTATATTATTTTAAATGTGTAACACCTGGTTTTATTGGACTTGTTTTTGCTGTTATATACTATAATTTGTTTCTGTTTGGTAGAGCATATTATTTGCAGTAATTAACTGAATTGGCAGTTTCATTGGCCGTGTTTATTGATCACTAAGATATAATTGATTTGGATTTAAGTTGCTTCGAAATAAAAATGAAAATTGCAAAAACAGCTTAGATGTACATTAAGCAGTACATTATGTACATTAAGCTTAGATGATTTGCCAAGTAGCTTTTAGCTTACAGTAGCTTCCTACATTTCTCAGAGGATAGCTTTTAGTGTAGTTAAGCTACATTTTAAGTAGAGTACCTTATAGCTTAGCTCACTACATTTTTGAAGTAGCTTGTCCAACACTGCAAGTGAACATATTTTGGATGTAATCTGAGGGCTATTGAACTTTTTGAGATCATTCCATGTGACTTCAGTGGTTCAACTGTATTTCAACAAAGCTCCAAGAACATGTTTGTGCACCAAATTTTCCTTCAGCTTTGTTCGCCAATGTCTTCAATACCTTACTGCTCATTTTAACTGAAAACCCTTACCTGAGCAAGAGAGAAGCAAACAATTGCATTGTCTACTTTTTTGGAGTGATTGGAGTGATTCTGTAATATTTTATGTATATTATTTATTATATGTATATATTTTATATATATATTATATGTTTCCTCTACAGTCTACCAAGATTTTTGAGAGAGAGAGAGAGTATATGAATCATGTACATTAGATCTTCAAATTGATTGATCTGTAAGACTCGGCTGTACCTCTGGAGTACTGCAGGGATCAGTCCTTGGACCCCCACTGTTCTCCATTTACATCACATCTACATCTCATTTCCATCTTCTGTTTTTACATCTGCGATCTCAGCATGGGTCACTGCATGATCCCCAGACACATCGAACTGATTGTCCAGCCATAACCTTAACCTTAATGTTGACGGAATACGCTTATAGGCCTTCCCTTTATGGCATCAAATACATTGGAGTGAATGGTTAAATTGTATCACCAGATATTTTAAAATATATTATGAGGAGCTGGTCTAGTCCACACAAGGGGTTACTACTCTTGGAACTTAACCTAGAAACCCTTCAAAACTGTGCCTCCCTGAGCTGTATCACACAATTGCATCAGAAAGCAAGGTAACATGGCCATGTTTATTGTATTTTGTCTAAGAAGATATTACAGGACTTTTGTTTATTACAGGTATATGTCAGAGGAACTTCTCCTTTTGCAGCAATTTACCTTTTTATATTGATATTTGGTTTACCGGGAAGTTTTTTTTTGTTTGTTTGTTTGTTGTTTATTGCTTCTTACCTGTAAAGCTTTAAATAATCTAGATCCTCTTTATCTAACCAACCTTCTGTCTCGTTACAATCCAACCCGCTCTTTAAGTTCTCAAAACTCAGGCCTTCTGGTAGTACCTAGAATAGCAAAATCGAGTAAAGGATGTCGACCCTTCTCATTTATGCCCCCTAAACTGAATAGCCTTCCTGATAATGTCCGAGGCTCAGACACACTCTCGCAATTCAAAACTAGATTAAAAACCTGTCTTTTTAGCAAAGCATACACTCAGTGCAACGCTTAGCATGACGCATGAGTGTGCCACATGCAGGTTTTTGCATCTCGTTTATATACACTATGAACAGCAGCTACGCTAATTATTCTGTTTAATCTCTATTTCCACCTGGGGATACTCATCCAGAGGCCCTCAGACTATGCAGCGCCACTGATGCTATCCAAGACCAGCGACGAGATGATCCTAAGGTTTTCATAATCCTGGACCAGGCCGTATCCTGAGCAGCTGCTGTGGTGGTCATGGAAGAGTGGAGAGCATGAGACTGATGCTCCAGGGACAGACGAGTCTTCGCTGAGGTCCAGCGTTCTCATGCCTCCGGCGCCTAGACTACAGCTCTGCACAAGACGTTTGGCCATAGAAGAAATGGTTGTGCCCAACTGAGCCTGCTTTCTCTCGAGGTTTTTTAAATTCTTCACTTTAGCCAATTGGTGAAGTTTTTTCCTCGCTGCTGTCGCCACTGGCTTGCATGGTTTGGGATCTGTAGAGCTGCGCATCGATGGATTTGCTCTTCAGTGTTTGAACTCACAGTAGTGAATATTACTGTAAACAACACTGAACTGAGCTAAACTAAACTGAACTTAAACACTGAAAACTGGACTGGCACTGTTTTAATTCAATATAATCTTCTATGTGAAGCTGCTTTGACACAATCTATATTGTAAAAGCACTATAAAAATAAAGGTGAATTGAATTGAATGTGTTTGTTTTCTTTATCTTACTAGGTGAAAGTTCTGTGTTATTCACAATTGATGTGCACAATATGTCAACTTAGAATTTAAAAAAAGTAGATTATTTTTGCAACTTTGGATGGAAGCATAATATATTTACTGTCGTGTGAGTGACAATGTCAGAGGCCACACCCTGACAGTGGATAAAAAAGAAGCTGGGCAAGAATGAGGGTAGTTAGTTCCTAAGCATAGACAACAAAAACAGTTAAAAACAAAAATGTTGGTTAACCAGAAATGCAGTGATAGGCATTGAATTATTTGACTCATCAGCTAATGCAAATTTGATTACTGACAGAAGATTTAGAGTTATACTTGTATTCTGCATTGTAAATATTGCTTCAACA
The DNA here is from genome assembly GCA_903798195.1 of Danio kyathit. Lineage (NCBI taxonomy): Eukaryota > Metazoa > Chordata > Actinopteri > Cypriniformes > Danionidae > Danio > Danio kyathit. The sequence goes on along the minus strand of LR812532.1, from coordinate 23,999,230 downwards.
TGCAGAAACCCAGAGTTTGCTCATTTGCAGCAACATTAAAGTCTCAAAAAAATTACAGTGGGTACAGAAAGTATTCAGACTCTCCTATTTTTTTTTTTCAATTGTCTTATATTGCAGCCATTTGCTAAAATCATTTAAGTAATTTTTTTTTTCCCTCAGTGTGCACAAAACAGCCCATATTGACAGAAAAACACAGAATTGTTAACACTTTTGCAGATTTATTAAAAAAGAAAAACTGAAATATCACATGGTCTTAAGTATTCACATACTCATTTAAATAGCTTAGCTGTCCATTTCTTCTGATCATCCTTAAGATGGTTCTACACCTTCATTTTAATCCAGCTGTGTTTGATTATACTGATTGGACTTGATTAGGAAAGCCACACACCTGTCTATATAAGACCTTAGAGCTCACAATGCACGTTGCGCAAATAGGCAAATGAGAATCATGAGGTCAAAGGAACTACCTGAGACAGAATTGTGGCAAGGCACAGATCTGGCCAAGATTACAGAAAAAAAAAAAAGAATTCTGCTGCACTTAAGGTTCCTAAGAGCACAGTGGCCTTCATAATCCTTTTGGGACAATCAGAACCCTTCTAAGAGCTGTCCGTCTGGCCAAACTGAGCTATCGAGGGAGAAGAGCCTTGCCGAGAGAGGTGAAGAAGAACCCAAAGATCACTGTGGCTGATTTCTGCAGATGCAGTTGGGACATGGGAGAAAGTTGTAGAAAGTCAACCATCACTGCAGTTCTCCACCAATGGCTAAAACTATGGTAGAGTTTGCTGAATAACACCGGAAGGACTCGAAGATGGTGAGAAATACGATTCTCTGGTCTAATGAGAACTTTTTGGCCCTAATTCTAAGCTGTATGAGAAAAGAAAACCAGGCACTGCTCATCATCTGTCCAATACAGTCCCAACAGTAAAGCATAGTGGTGGCAGCATCATGGTGTCTTGTTGTGGGGTGTTTTACAGCTCCAGGGACATGAAAACTGGTTGCAATTGAAGGAAAGATAGATGCAGCCAAGTACAGGGGTATCCTGGATGAAAACCTTCTTCAGAGTGCCCCCCTCAGCCTGCACTTACACTGTATTTTACCTTCCGAGCCCAAGCACGCTTACAACATCGGTAATGCAAATGTTCAGTTTTGAAAAGAAGCATTTAATTGATTATTGTTTTGTATTATTTTAAGTCATTTGGGATGTGGCGACACACAGTCAAATATTTTGCTGAACAGATCCACCACTTTTGATGCACAATTTTCATGAAAGTCATTGTGCTGCACGTATTAGGAGGTTTGCTGAAGGTGGCAGCTGACATGCAGCAGGAGGTTTGAATATTTAATAAACTATGACAGTTCCTGTTCACTGAAAATTAAGAATGATTAATAAATCCATGTGAAACAGTGCCTTAAAAGTGACGCTACGTCTTCAGTTTTGCACTCAGGCACACTTTGCACTCACACTACAAGTTTAGCATGCAAAAGCCCAATTGAACCATGCTCTGGCACATCTCTTCCAACTGGGCCAGGGCTGCCAACTGAACCGTGCCTGGGCACGATTCTGAGCACTCACACTTGCCAAATGAACCGGGAAATGTTGACGAATAGCCTAGTGTTAGTACACCCTCAGACTGGTTTATGATCCAACAAGACAGTGACCCTAGGCACACAGCTAAAATAATGTAGCTTCACAACAACTGCATGACTGTTCTTGAATGGTCCAGCCAGAACCCTGACCTTAATTCCCAATTGAGCATTTCTGGAGAGACCCACAAATGGCTGTCCACCAACTTTTACCATCCAACCTGACAGAACTAGAGAGGATCTGCAAGGAGGATCTGCATCTTTCCCAAAATACTCTTTATTAGATCAAAAGGGTGCTTCTACCAAACACAAAGGGTCTGAATACTTAAGACCCTGTGGTATTTCAGCTTTTCGTTTTTAATAAATCTGCAAAATTGTTAACAATTCTGTATTTCTCTGTCAATATGAAGTGCTGTGTGTACATTAATAAGGCATTTCAGCTATTTAAATGGGTCTGAATACTTTCCGTACCCACTATATATGCATGGCAAGTAACATTTCCAGGGTTTTTCCTGTATAAGTATTTCAATGGGTGTCCTGTAAAGGCTTAAGCATCTAGACATTTGGCGATTGATTAATAACTGTTTCTAGGTTGCCTTGCTTGCTTCATGACATATCTTGTTTTTCAGAAGTTTACTTGGCATTTTCTGGTGGCATTTGGAGTGTGCATTAAAATTTTGACAATGTCACAGTAATTGTGCCACAAATGTTGAAGGCACTAATTTAAGGCACTCAAGCAAACGGAAATGCTCTTGAAACAATCATACTGCATATATGATGGAAACTATTATATTTCCTTGGGTGTTGAAAGTTATAAACCCTGTTCATGAGCATGTTTATTTATGCCATCATTCTTTCAATATGACACCGAAATTCCCTAATGAAGTCGTAGGCACTGTGAAGACAAAAGCTGCAGCTTGGCCTTTTCTGCGAACATACACTGACATTTCAGTGTCAGAAATCTGCCCTGAGTGATTAAATATTAGCAAACACACCGCAGGCGCTCTGAAACCACCTTAAAAATTTTATGCACTTTATATTGAACCTTGTGCCCCTTCTACAGCACCCATAAACACACATAAACCAGCCCACCTGGTCTCTTGCTGTAAAATCTGGTAATGCTATAATGCTGATTGCAATCAATTTTATTCAATAAGGAAATGGAATGAAAAATTAAGTGTTTTGCTTAATGCACACTAACTCCAAGGTCAGGCCAGTATCTGATGTGTTGACAGCACCATCTGTTCATATATGTGGCCATTTTACTGCATATCTCTATTACGAGACCGTGATTTATTCAAATATTTCCCTGCCGCCATTATCGCACGACTCATTTCATAATTTCTCTCTTTCATCATAATGTCAAAAGGCGACATATAATGTAAACATCATCTCTCGCATAAATTAGATGTTTCCTCAGTTATTTATGCAGATTGGGTGGGTGGAGGGTGGATGTTTTGCATTTGCTCTAAAGCTGTGAAAGCTTGGGTCACGAATATTGTTTACAAGTGGTTTCTCTGTGGCAGTATTTACATGAGAATGTTTAATAAAGTGTTTTTATTACTCACACAGAATGCCCCCTTCAATATATAGGGCCATTACTTACAAAATAATAGTGTGCGGTTTCATTGTAAATTGAAGAATGTTAGATGACACATGCTGAGCCTCATAAAACGATTCTGGAATGTAATATTCATGAAAGGCAGCAAAAGCCATCGATCTTAAATGGCAAAGGATTTCTGTCATGCTAACAGTAAGTTCAGACAATTTCCTTTCTAGTTCTAGTCTCTGTGGTAAAATCTGTACGAGTAAGAGCCTATAATTAGACTACTGAGCTTATGAGTTACTATATATTTGACATATTAATGCACACAATTACCTTTTTTTCTGTATTTTACTGTAAGGAAGCTTCCCCAAGATAATGTTTCAGGATCTCATAGATAATCGAAAGTAATAATCAGATCTGTTTACATTCCCTCAAGAACTTTCATGATTATACTGTAGTATGTCTTCGGAAATGATGGGACGCTGCTGTCTTCGGACAATAGCTAATATTAATTTGGACAGCTCACAGAACTACTGAAGCATTTGATATAATTCAAGTCAAGACACAACAGATGAAATCGCTCCCTTATGAAGAGAATGGTGCCAGTGGGACAAATTCATGCATTCATGAGCTTGCTTCAAAGAACAGATGGTAATATCTAGAGTTCTGTTCTATATCTTTGCCTTCTTTTATAAAGAAGCCAAACACACCAGTACACCACACAAAAGGACATGCCTGATGCTTTCAAACAAACAGCAGATGATTAGCATCTGTGGATCCGGACTCCACAAAAAAAAAAAAAAAAAAAAAAAAAAAAAAAGAAGACTTATGATTATGAATAGTTTCATTGCATTTTTTTTTTGTCTGGTGGTAAATCTAGCCAAGACCCATGTGACTTTTTAAAAGCCTGCATTTGCAAGATAAAATAGACAATATTATACACCACTGCTTTAGAAAGAAGTCTCTTGTGAAAACCAAGGCTTATCATTTAAGGATAAATATCACTCAATTTATTTCATAAAATTCAGGTGATGAGACAAAGTTTTCTGCAATGAGCTTTTATCAGTGTAATGGCCCCCCTCCCTAAAATAATTTTGATATTTTGAGATGTTTAAGCCAAAAGATTTCATCAGTCAACGTTTGGATGCAGTGATTTATTTTTTATTTGTTTTACTTATGGAAGATTAATATTAAATAGTTAATTCAAGCCTTTCTGCAACAATGAGTCACACACAATGTCACAATACTTACGTACATGTGATTTTTCAGGTTTTTATTTTTAATAAATTTGGATAACACTTTATAATAACTACACACTATGAATCATTTACTAAGCATTAGCATCTAGTAAATTCATATTTTTTTAAGCATTACCTCTACGTTAATAAACGTTAGTAAGCAGTTTATAACTGCAGCTACAAATGCTGTATTCTTGACTTATAACCACATTTATAATGTGCTTAATAATTGTATTTTCATACTTTGTGAGTGATATATTTTTCATTACTAACTGAAGTATTGCATTATTTACAAACCAGTTATTTAAGAATAGTTGGTGGTTTTTAAAGATCATTCAGAATGAGTTAGTTATTGATTAATAAACTATTGAAATCAATGTTTATATATCTGATTATTCAGGCGTATAGTAATGGTTACTATATATGTTAATAAATGCCTTATTAACTCAACTTTATGCAGTTTTGTAAACTTATCTAAAGTGAGGACTATTTAAGCTTCGTAAATCCCTCATAAATGACAAAGGCTCAGTATCAAATGAACAATACATCTCTCCAATCCTAACTAAAAATTCAAATTACTGTAAAAATTGGATAAAACAACAATTTAATAATTTAACAATATATTATGATACAACATTTCAATGTTATTTAGGGATGTTTAAACTGTACAGTAATTTTATTTTAGATAAGGCTGCATTTGATACAGTTTCATTTGTATATCTTAAAATAAATAGAAATGAATAAAGTTGTTTATTTTCTGCTTTTCCTGTTTAGAATAGAACTGAGCCTTTAATTGTCATTTATAGGGATTTATAAAGCATAAATAGTCCTCACTTTAGATTAGGTCACAAAACTGCATAAAGTTGAGTTAATAAAGCATTTTTTTTAACATACAAAGTAACTATGAGTATATGCCTGAATAATATAATATATAAATGTTGATTTCAATAGTTTATTAATCATTAACTAACTCATTATGAATGATCCTTAAAAACCACCAACTATGCTTAAATAACTGGTTTGTTAATAATGCAATGCTTAATTTAGTAATGAAAAATATATCACTCACAAATTATGAAAGTACATTTATTAAGCACATAATAAATGTGGTTATAAGTCAAGAATAGAGCATTTGTAGCTGCAGTTATAAACTGCTTACTAACGTTTATTAATGTAGAGGTAATGCTTAACAGATAATGAATTCACGATTTGCTAATGCTTAACAAATGGTTCATAGTGTGTAGTTATTATAAAGTGTTACCTAAATTTGCAACAATTTAAAAAAAAAAAAAAAATTCTCATTGTCATTATGGGGTATTGTGTGTAGAATTTTGAGGAAATAAATGAATTTAATCAATTTTGGAATAAGGCTGTAACAAAAAATGTAGAAAAAGTGAAGCGCTATGAATACTTTCCGTATGCAGTCACTAATAACTAATAAACTACATGAAACAATTGATTTTGAATACAGGTCTATGAGTGGGGCGCCTGTGTGAATTGTGTTAAATAATTTTATTAAATACAAGCTATTGAAATAAATAATGCATAAATCAACAGCATTGTGAATACCTTTGGATAAAGACAGCATATTGATATATGATCAGACACTGAACTAATATCTGTTGAAAATGCAGCCTTATTGCTATCAGAGAAATAAATGCATATTACATATAAAATTGTTTATTGCATATGAAAATACATTTAAAATACAGCCTTGGTGAGCACAGCAACCTTCTTAAAATCTTAATCACTTCAACTTTTGACAGGTAGTGTATAATCGCATTTTAACATGCAATTCCACCCTCCTAAGAGGACGAGGTTCTGGGGTCTCGGTTAGAGTTCGAACTCTCAACTTCAAACAAATGATGCAGTGCGACATTTTAAACTAAAATACTCCTTTTAAAATCAATAAAAGCTTGTAGATGAGAAACAGTTTGAGTTTAAGAGGTTACAGAGTTTCTGCAGTGGTGTTTTCTCCTCTCTCCCAAACATATGCTACCCGGTTCCTCCGAGAACATTCATATTGACAGAGATGGCAGGTGTGTGTGGTCTGATTGACAGTTTTCGCGTATCACTGCAAACGCTGAAGCGCAACATCAACATCTGCACTGGAGAGCATCTCAGGAAATCTCCTTATTGTGCATTTGAATTGGATTGGATGTAATTATGGCGGATTCCTGTCCCTGATTTGCTCATATTGATTGTTTTTTTTTTTTTTCTTACTATAGAGAGCAGCATAGTTGGGTGAAATAAATGAATAGATAAAATAAATAAATAAAGGTGAATCGAGAAGCAGTGATGCGTGACAAATTTGTGCAAACAAAGTGCGCGAGATGGGAGTGCTAAGTGGAGTTTTGACAGGCGGGTTTGACGGAGCCCTCACAGCAGAATTGGAACGTCTGACCTTGGAATTTGAGTTGCTCTGGCACAACACACAAGTCAAACTTTATTTTTCAGTATCCCTTGTTCCTCAGGCAACATTCACAGATTATGCACTCAAACATTCAATGTTTATGACATACTTTGCTTGTTTTGCCATGGTATTTAACTGCACAATTATTAAATATATTATGGGTCACTCTCAAAAAATTGTCTTGCTGCCTGTTTAAAATACTTGTTTAAAATGAGCTGAAACAACACAATTATTGAGTTTTTTAGGGGACAACTTGTTTGTTTTATGTTCAAGCTACCTACATTTTTACAAAAAACAACAATTAAGTTAACTTAATCATTTTGTGTTGATGCAACAGTGAACCCAGCATTTTTTACAGTGCACACTTCATTTTAAGATAAAATTCTCAATTAACAAACCATTAACTAAGACTTTTAGCTCACTAAACTACTAATTTACTGCCTTTAAAAAGTTAATTGGGATTAGCAACTGGGTAGAATTATGGACGTAGAATAAGATCATACTTTAGAAGTACTAATAAACAGCCACTATCTTTATTAATAGCCAGGTAATACAGTCACTTTAATAGTTGGAAATGGTACTTAAACTAAAGTGTTGACCGAAATATGAACCTAATTACATGTATGTGCTACCACAATGCTTTATTTCACTATCCCACTTCAATATTTTGTTTCCTGTATTCCTTTTTCCTCCGGCAACAATAAAATGCACTTAAACATTGATATGTTGATGGTAATGACATATTTGGTTAAGTTACATTTCCATGGCCAAACAAGTATTTCAATTAAACATTAACCTAATATAATGACATAAATAAGATCAGTTTCATGTATGTGCTAACAAAATGTTATATTTCAGTACTGCATAAACCTACTGTCATACTATGGCTATAGATATTGCAGTCTAAAAATAATTCACACCTACAATAACTGAAAGGGAAACAAAAAGAGCATGGATTTGCACATTATGTTCTGTGTAGTGTAATTCTAATGCGTTTAGGACCAGGATACAATGTGGCTAATTCAGCATCCTAATCTGGTTAATAACTGTCCACTTAAATAAAAAAGTAATAATAAAAAAAGTTTACTTACATGAAATAATAGCAAAATCAACAATAACAGCAAAAAAAAAGCAACATTTTACGGAATGTCACATTAACAGACTTGTATCCAAAACCAATTCAGTCTGAATTACACTTGCAAACAGTACTAACAGTACTTATGCCAAGGTATCCATAACTCTGGACCAGGGCGTATCCTGAGCTGATGCAATGGTGGTCATGGAGGAGAGGAGTGCAAGACGAGATTCCTGTAAGAACACAGTGACAGACTAGTCTCCGCATTGATCCTGTGGGCCAGACTGATCACCCACCGGTGACCTACTCGCACCGGCAGTTCTCCACGATGGACATCCAGCATTGTCCAGCCTCCGGCCCATAGACTGGAGCTCCACACAGGATGTTTAGCCAGAGGAAAAATGGTTGTGCCCAATTGAGCCTGGTTTCTCACTAGGTTTTTTTTTCCTTTACTTCATCAGTTGGTGAGGTTTTTTCCCTGCCACTGTCACCACTGACTTGCTTGGATTGGGACTTGTGGAGCTGCGCATTGATGGATTTGCTTTTCAGTGTTTGAACCTTCAGCAATGAACTTTAAACCACACTGAACTAAACTTCAACTCTATGTTAAGCGGCTTTGACACAATCTACATTGTAAAAGCGCTATATAAATAAACTTGAATTGAATTGAATTAATAATTACTAACAGATAAATCAATCAATCAATGAATAAATCAACCTAGATTGGTGTAACTTATGCTGCTAATGTACAAATAAATACCCGAAGGAAACCCATGCGAACACGGGGTGAACATGCAAACTCCATACAGAAATGCCAACTGACCCAGCTAGGGCTCGAACCAGCGACCTTCTTGCTGTGAGGCGATTGTGCTACCCACTGTGCCTCCGTGACACCAATGCTGAAATAATATCAGAGAAAAGCTTTCTCAGTTTGGCTTATTTCATAATGTGCAAAAACACAGGCACTCAATGTATGCACACTGTAAAAAATATTTTACTCATTGTTGGGAGTAATGCGTTACAAAAGTAATATATTACAGTAACATATTACTTTTTTCCTGTAACGCAGTAGGCATTACTAATACATTTTAAGTAATATTTTATTCAGTACATGTTCAGTAATGCTTCCGTTACAACTAATTTTTGGCCCGCAAGATATTAACAAATAAAAATACCGCAAGTTCTATTTCCTGTTCCTGGTGAGTGAATATGCGTGTATGATGTCATTAATCTCCCTCTGGCTACGTGGAGTGATTTCAGCCTCTGAGCTCAAGGTCTGGTTCACAGTAATGTTAAGCCCCAGCGGAAAAGTGGCAAATAGATGAAAATGGCAGAAAACAGTAAATTTGCGAGATGGACATACGCGCATATGCCGTTATTTCACTGACAAATGCTGTAAGCGCAGTATTACAAGTCGAGAGTGCATTCATGTAATACGAGTGAGCAAATCTCTTTGCTCACGCGTCAGTTTCCTCTGTTCGTGGACAAAACTGCCCGTGAGCTCTCAAATATACGCTGCTCGTGCGCTAAACTTCTCGCGCGTGCTTAAAACACTGGCTGCTCACATGCAAATTATATGCTCTCGCTCCGTCAGATGATGCAGACTCGCAATTTGTGCCTTGTGTTTCCTTTTCCTTTGGTGCTATTGCTTTCCAGAGATCCTCCTGTTAAAGTGGTTATCCCAACAATGTTGATATGGTTTATATATTGCTACACTATTTATTAACAATACACGAAAAACTAAAAGGTTAAAAGTAAATTCTATAATAAAGACTAGTGTTTTTGATTGTTAGGTATACTGCCTATGTTTTAGGCTATAGTATTATTTACAACTTGTTAATGAATGCTTCAGCATACTGTAGTATTAAGAATAGTGAACTGATAAAATGAAATACAAAGTGTAGTTTTACTACAGTAAAGTGTGGTGAATTGTAGTATAATATACAGTATATGCTATATTGTAAAAAAAAAAAAAACTACAGCACTGCGTAATTTGTTTATATTACACTTGTTGTGTTACCATAGCAACTATAGTATTACCACAACATATTAATTTAAGTACTTTATTATATAACTGTTCAAAACACTACATTTGTCAGTTAAATAATGCCATATGCACATTAGTTCGATTTTGTCGGCGATAAGGACAAGAAGAACGTTATTGTCAAATGCAACCTTTGTATTAACCCGAGAGAATTATCGACATCGAGAAATAGCAAAAAAAAACAAAAACATCTTAAGCGTTGCCATGCGACAGCTATTCACAGATATTGCCATAATCACTTTACCTCTATCATACTTTTGACAGACTTAGGTAGTTTGTGATTCTGGCTGTCATCCTTTCTTGCATTGTCTTGAGCCTTCACATTGCCAATTACTATATTGTTAGTAGCCTGGATAGGTCACAGTAATTCTGCTACATCATATCGCTTTCTACTGAATGTAAAATGCTCTGCAGTACATTTTGTCATTTTAGAATGTTAAGTTCTAACTATGTGGTTATTTTGGTAAAAGTAACTAAAAAGTAATATAAGAGGCATGTAACATATTACAATTCTGAGACAGTAATATTGTAAGATAAGGGATTACTTTTAAATAACAGCAACAAGTAATCTGTAATGTATTACAGTTTGAAAGTAACTTGCACCAAAGTTGTACTATGTACAGTACTAAGCATATATAAGTACACCCCTGACAAATCTATTTTTTAAATATATATTTTTATAGGAAGCTATATAATATTATGTTTGTGCATATTAGTTTAGTCATTAAGCCAAATCTGGAGCTTATCTAACAAAATAACTTACGATAACGGTCCAAAAACTAGTACACCCAAATTTATATGTTATAGAACAATATTAAATACAAATAACAAAAGAAAAAAAATCAAGAAAAAAAAAAAATGAATTTTGCCCTGATCTTACACTGTCCTACTTCAACGGCTGTCTGAGAGGGTTTTTTTTTGTTGTTGTTGCCTCCCTATTCCCTAATGTATCTTATTTCCTCTTTCTAAAAGCTACCTTTCATCTAACCTGTCTTCCCCTGAAATGTGTGATGTTTGTGTATGGTCAGGGGGTCCAATTTCACTGCATGTAAAAGTGTATGTGACATATAAAGGCTTTTTATCATCATAACAAGGTGGATAGGACAAGACAATAAACAAGAGCACGTGGTACAAACAATAAAACACAAGCCAAGTGCTAAAATAAACACAGGACTAGAGCATGCAGCCAATGAGAGAACTCATTGATCATTTGCTCACATGAAACAAGACACTTAAGCATGTGGCTACAATTTAAATACAACAACCCCCCTCATGGAAGAAAAAAGTTCTTTGTAAGCCACGGTGTTTAAAGTACTGTGTGTGACACTGATGCATCCCTTCCTGCTCCTGGAGGACCACTGTGCTGAATAGTTTAGCTCCTACCCTATTTAAACACATCAGAATATTAAATACATTCATTCATTCATTTTCTTGTCGGCTTTGTCCCTTGCGGGGTCGCCACAGCGGAATGAACCGCCAACTTATCCAGCACGATTTTACGCAGCGGATGCCCTTCCAGCCGCAACCCATCTCTGGGAACTTCCACACACACATTCACACTCATACACTATGGACAATTTAGCTTACCCAATTCACCTGTACTGCATGTCTTTGGACTGTGGGGGAAACCGGAGCACCCGGAGGAAACCCACGCGAACCCAGGGAGAACATGTCATGAGTCAGGTTTGATCTAACCAGTTTGATCTAACCAGTGAGGTGGATGTTCCACACCCATTTGCCAGTCTGCATTCTCCCACGGGTGGTCGAGGAACGGCAGCTGTCTTTGTTATCCTTATTCTAAATAAACTCCTTATTTGAACTGCAAAACTCTCTGTTTTCTGTCCGAGCCTGACAGAATCATCTGAACCAAACCTCCCGGTATGGAACCGCCAACGGAGTCCCCCTTACTCTCCATCGCGAAGATGCATGGTATTATGCTGGGTCGGCATGAGCAAGAGCTGGTAGCCGCAAAGCACGCCTTTGGGAGTTTATCTGCTTGGGTCATCAAGCTCACCGCCCAGCTGCGGGGTCTAAGTAGCGGTACCACCCCGGCATCTGCTTTTCACCATCCTCCAGAACCGCGGATCAACAACCCCCCGCACTACTCAGGTCAGTCCACTGAGTGTCGGGCCTTCTTGATTCAGTGCGAGGTGGTTTTATCCCTCCAGCCCAACACCTACTCTAATGATCGCGCCAGAGTGGCGTTTGTAATTTCCCTGCTAACCGGGCGAGCCAGAGACTGGGGAGCGGCTCTATGGGAGGCCAATTCTGATTGTTGTAATCACTTCCCCAGTTTCAAGCAGGAGATGATAAAGGTGTTCGACCGCTCAGTTTATGGACGCGAGGCTTCGCGTCGCCTCTCCACTCTTCGCCAGGGAGGAAGATCTGCAGCGGACTATGCTATTGAGTTCCGCACTCTGGCTGCCACCTGCGACTGGAACGATCCCGCTCTCACAGCCCGTTTTCTGGAAGGCCTCAACGCTGAAGTTAAGGACGAGTTGCTGGTTCATGATCTTCCCACTCTGTTCGATCCTCTGGTCGAACTGGCTCACAGAGTGGACAGACGCCTCGATCGACGCAACCGTGTCCGCAGTTCTGCTCCAACGCCCACTCTTCCTCATCCGGGTCCTGCATCACTGACGTCCTTCTCCGTCGCTGAGCCCATGCAACTGGGTGCCAAACATCTCTCACCCGCGGAGCGACAGCGCCGCCTCGCGGCGAGACTATGTATGTACTGTGGAGGCGCTGGACATTTCGCACAAGTTTGCCCAGTAAAGAGACCTCGCTCGTCAGTAGATAAGGGATTACTGGCGAGCGCATCAACTTTCTCCCCATCACTCCTGTCCCGTTCGTCCATGGACGTCACGATACACACGAAGGATTCATCCATTTCCTGTACGGCGTTCGTCGATTCGGGAGCAGAGGGTAACTTTATGGATGAGATATGGGCTAAAGACAATAAGATACCTTTTCAGACTCTAGACCCTCCCCTCACCATGTACTCCCTCGACGGACGTCCTCTCACCAGGATCGACTTCGTTACACTTCCTGTGAGCCTCACCGTCTCTGGCAATCACAGGGAGACAATCACCTTTAAGTTATTTCGCTCTCCTTTCACTCCCATAGTACTGGGTCATCCCTGGCTCATTCAACATAACCCACACATAGACTGGTCCAAAGGGACAATATTATCATGGAGTGTACCTTGTCATGTTAAATGCCTCGTTTCTGCTGTGCCGGTTGTTTCTTCTGTTCCTGTGTTACAGGAGGAGCCCGGCGATTTATCCGGTGTTCCAGAGGAGTATCACGATCTGCGATCGGTGTTTAGCCGTTCCCGGGCCGCCTCTCTCCCGCCGCACCGCCCGTATGACTGCAGCATTGATCTCATTCCGGGGAGCACCCCGCCCCGCGGTAAGCTCTATTCCTTATCCGCTCCCGAACGCAGGGCACTTGAAATTTATCTTACCGAATCACTCGCAGCGGGAACCATAGTCCCGTCCACCTCTCCGGCTGGAGCAGGGTTTTTCTTCGTAAAGAAGAAGGACGGATCTTTGCGCCCCTGCATAGATTATAGAGGGTTAAATAACATTACTGTCAAGAACCGCTATCCTTTACCTCTTATGGCTTCAGCCTTCGATGTTCTGCAGGGCGCAAAGATTTTCACCAAATTGGATTTACGAAACGCGTATCACTTAGTGCGGATAAAACAGGGACACGAGTGGAAGACGGGGTTCAATACCCCGCTCGGCCACTTTGAATATCGGGTTCTTCCCTTTGGCCTAGTTAACGCTCCGTCCGTTTTCCAAGCTCTGGTTAACGATGTTCTTCGGGACATGCTCAATATCTTTGTATTCGTTTACCTAGACGATATCCTAATCTTCTCCCCCAATCTCTCCGTTCATGTCCAGCACGTCCGTCGCGTCCTACAGCGCCTGCTCGAGAACCGCCTTTTTGTTAAGGCCGAGAAATGTGAATTTCACGCCAAATCTGTCACCTTCTTGGGTTCCGTAATCTCTGCTGAAGGGGTCAGTATGGACCCCGCTAAGGTTCGAGCAATAATAGAATGGCCTAAGCCCGACACTCGCACCGCGTTACAGAGGTTCCTCGGCTTCGCTAATTTCTATCGCCGTTTTATCCGGAATTTTAGCCAGGTTGCCTCTCCGCTAACCGCGTTAACTTCCACTAAGACCCCATTCACGTGGAACCCGGCGGCCCAAGCTGCCTTTGATCGCCTTAAGGAGTTATTCTCCTCCGCTCCCATCCTTGTTAACCCCGACCCCACACGCCAATTTATCCTCGAAGTAGACGCGTCTAGCGTGGGCGTTGGAGCGGTCCTCTCGCAAAGGGCTGAGGATGATCGGGTACATCCGTGTGCCTTTTTCTCTCATCGCCTTTCTCCCGCTGAGCGAAATTATGACGTAGGAGATCGCGAACTCCTTGCGGTTCGTCTGGCCATCGGAGAATGGCGTCAATGGTTAGAGGGTTCATCCGTACCATTCATAGTGTGGACCGACCACCGAAATTTGACCTACATTCGATCTGCCAAACGACTCAATGCCAGACAAGCGCGATGGGCTCTTTTCTTTAGCCGTTTTGATTTCACCATCTCCTATAGACCCGGTAGTAAGAACGTTAAACCGGACGCGCTATCTCGTCAATTTATTACCACCGAAGACGAGCAACCTACCGAGACCATTCTCCCCGAAGGGAGAGTAATAGGCGCGGTTATTTGGAACATAGAACGCCAGGTAAAAAAGGCATTGACTCGCGCTGTTATTCCTCACGGCTGTCCGAAGGGAAAATTATTCGTTCCCAGATCCGTACGCCCAGCGGTTCTGCGTTGGACTCATTCATCCAAACTCGTTGCCCATCCCGGCATTAAAGGCACACTCGCCGCCGCTTCGCAACACTTTTGGTGGCCATCCATGGCCCACGACATTCGCCGATTTGTCTTGTCCTGTCCAGTATGCGCTCAAGCTAAATCTAGCAACTCTCCTCCTGCCGGTCTTTTGCGACCTCTCCCCATTCCCTCACGTCCGTGGTCTAATATCGCTTTAGACTTCGTCACAGGGTTACCCCCTTCGGCCGGTAATACTGTCGTTCTCACGGTAGTTGATCGTTTCTCCAAAGCCGCACACTTCATCCCTCTACCCAAACTCCCGTCGGCGAAAGAGACCGCTCGAATTGTATTCGATAATGTCTTCAAGATCCACGGTTTACCCTCTGACGTTGTTTCCGATCGCGGTCCGCAGTTCGCTTCTCAATTCTGGAAGGAATTCTGCCGGCAGATTGGGGCTACGGTTAGTTTATCGTCTGGGTTTCACCCCCAAACCAACGGGCAGGCCGAAAGCGTTAACCAGATTCTTGGCCGTCTTCTCCGCACATTAGTCGCCCACAATCCAGCCTCATGGTGCGAGCAGTTGGGATGGGCGGAATATGCCTATAACTCACTGCCCACATCATCCACTGGTCTCTCCCCCTTCCACTGTTGCTTGGGATATCAACCTCCCCTATTTTCTTCTCAAGAATCCGAAGCGTCTGTACCCTCGGTACAAGCTTTCATCAGACGCTGCCAACGCACTTGGCAGAGAGCGCGCAAGTCATTACTCAAGTCTCGCGAACGAACACGTCGCAATGCTAATCGGCATCGCGTCAAAGCTCCGCGCTATGTCTGCGGCCAGAAAGTCTGGCTTTCTACTCGTAATCTTCCGTTACAGTCTTCTCGTAAACTCACTCAAAGATTCATAGGTCCCTTTTCTATATCCAAGATAATCAATCCAACGGCTGTTCGCCTCCGATTACCCCGCTCTTTGCAGCGCGTTCACCCCGTTTTCCACGTCTCGTGTATCAAACCCGTTATTCGCGCTCCCTCCAAACCTTCCCCCTCCTCCCATCCCGCTCTTGTCGAAGATGCCCCCATCTTCACTGTCAAAAAGATTCTTGCCGCACGTCCCCGTGGCAGGGGTTTTCAGTATCTAGTCGATTGGGAGGGATACGGTCCGGAGGAGAGGAGCTGGGTGGCGGCCCGGGACATCTTGGACCGCTCGCTGATCGAGGACTTCTCTCGATCTACACAGCCTCTCTCTCTGGGAGCGCCAGGGGGCGCTCCTCGGGGGAGGGGTACTGTCATGAGTCAGGTTTGATCTAACCAGTTTCTGTTCACTTCAGCTGTTCCCTCTTACAATCAGCATTAGCGCACATGCATTGATCACCTGTTTCTATTTTGGATCTGATTCACCTCTCTACTTATACTTGTCTTATCTTATCACATGTTGTCAGATGATTGTGTTCATTAAAGTTACGGACGCTCTCTCAATGCATGAATAACCCTTTTTCCCGTCTAGTCTAGTCCGGTTATTTGTTCTCTTAATCTTTATTTTTTGCCTACCTGTGATCTGCGCAGTCATCTCGCTGTTGAAACCCAGCTCCTCACCTGCGCTCGCCAGCTCCAGCCCTCGCTCCGCGCCGAGGGAGCTGAGGTGGATGTTCCACACCCATTTGCCAGTCTGCATTCTCCCACGGGTGGTCGAGGAACGGCAGCTGTCTTTGTTATCCTTATTCTAAATAAACTCCTTATTTGAACTGCAAAACTCTCTGTTTTCTGTCCGAGCCTGACAGAACATGCAAACTCCACACAGAAACGCCAACTGACCCAGCCCAGCCGAGGTTCGAACCTGCGACCCAGCGACGTTCTTGCTGTGAGGCAACAGCACTACCTACTGCGCCACTGGGTTGCCCATATTAAATACAAATTAAAAAAAAAAAAAGAGAAAAAAAAAAAATAGCTTGGGTTAACTTGCATTTATCTTTCAATTTCAAAATATTTTTGTTGACTAAAATAATCTTTTAATAAATATATCTGTTTAATGAATCTGTTTTGTTTAAATGCACCAAAATATTGGCTATATTCACTGAGAAATGGATAAAAATATTCATTTTCAAAATAGCGTGTACTCAATTATGCTGAGCACTTTATACTAGAAACTTCCAGTGGGGCAAGTTGAAAAACTTCCAGTGTTGCTTGCCTCAGTTGGTTTCACCAAGGAGGATTTTTATTATTATGGCAAATATATGACTGGTGTTAGCAATGCATCTGTGAATCTTTCAGATCATGCATTTCAAGTAAATCTCACTCAAGTGAACGAGAACAGATTTGCCTGATTTCAGGCATTTGTCTGCATTTCCGCAAAACCAGTCAGGGAGTGAAATTCAAGCCTAAAATCATGCAGTGTGAACGCAGCAGATCATTATCATTTAAAGAAGCATGCGCAGAAGCCAGGCATTATGAACTGAGATATTTTAAGGTAAAAAGTGCGCTGTTTGATAAAACTTTTGAAAAAGAATTATGCCAGCGTGTGGACATTTGGTGTCTCTCTTAAAGGTGCAGTAGGTGATTGTCTTTAGAATCATTTTTTGTTGTGCTGGTTGAAAGTCTCTTCACATTCCACTAGTAATGATTAAAGTAAATGATCTAAATGTATTTATATGTATTTTTATATTCTGAATAAGGCATAAGACTAAAAAAAATGTTCATCCAATTAAAATGTGTCATGCCGACAATTCTTATATTCTGATAAGTAGCCTTAACTGCCTGTCAACAAATGTAGATTTGTACATCTGTGCATCCCCTTTCACGCAGACAGATGCGCTATGAGCATGTGCACTCGTTCAACTACACACGAGAGAGAGAGTGACCAGTAAAAACAAATGCTGAATCAAAGCTTTCACAAGTTCACCCTTAGTTATTCCTTGATAATATAAGCTAGTTTGGCATGCTGTCATGGTAGAGAACCCTGAGCTCAGAAATAATTGAGCCCAGGGCTCCCACTTGTCGAAAAGCATGTAAAAGGTACGAGATCAGTTCTCGAGAACTCCCGCTGGTAAAAGTGGAAAAGGGGGGGAAGATGGGGTGGATGGGGTTTTCATCGGAAAACGAAGATAAGGAAGTAGTTTTAGACAGGCTATTTTTAGTAAGCTTGGATTAATCAGATTGGCTTACTAATGATTGTGGATGGGAGACCAGCCGCGATCAATCATATCACGTGCTCCTCTCAAAATTAAGCTGCGATCACACTGGACTTTTCTCCTCATAGACTTCCATTCATACGCATGTGAATGCATCAGAACGGAAACGCAGGGTCATGCGTCAAGTTTCGCAGGTTGCTGCGGTGCAAAGTTCAAGCTTGGTGAACTCTGACCTGCAAAATCGCATGACTTGACTGTGTGAGACCAATCAAGGATCAAAACATGACCTCTCTGGACAGAAATTTAAAACATGGAATAATCGCTCACTTTTTTTAACGTCTAATCATCTTGTTTAAATACCGCCCCTTTTCGCAGCGCTGTACGTCAGAATTTTGCAAGCTCAATCTCTAATGCTGCGTTCACAAGAAGCGTCAAGCGCGAGTGATTTACATGTTAAGTCAATGCAAACGCGTGAATAGGCATCCTGCGGCGCGATACTAGCGAATGGCGCGGCGCAAATGAAGCAAATTGCACCGCGCAAATTGCGCGTTTTGCGCATTTTACGCCCTTAACGCGCAAACCACGCCAGTTAAAAAATCTGAACTTCTGCGGACATTCGCGCCGCGTTAACCAATCAGGAGCTTGCTCTTGTAGGGGCATGATTGTGATGTAGCACCTGTTGTTGGTGTCCGGGGGAAATCCTCCAGCCGACATCGACAGCAGTTCATTTAACTGGGCTTGGCTCAGTCAGAAGCACTGCTGAAAGCCTCAGTCATCCAAGTTAAGTTTCTGAAGGAGTTTATGAGCTCACAGAGCTGGGTGCACCTCTGAAAGTATCTAGTGGACTCAGACACTGCTCCAACTGTATCAACGCAGTTTTACAGCCTTCATAAAGCACATAAACACAATTATTTAGCCATTTAGCAACAAAGCTACAGTCACCAGGCAGACAGAAGCCCTGCCCATGACGCGAATCGGCGTCTGTTCTGAAGTGAATTTGACGCGGGAATGAAGCGAGTAAACTCAAATGTTCACGCATCTATATACACGCGAATAGCACGATTTATCCGCGCGTTCTGCGTCTGGTGTGAACTCCACTTCATTCGTGTGTCAAATTCACTTCACAACAGATGCGGATTCCCCCTAGCTTGCTTTACTGAGATGAAGTAAAGTGACAACATGTGATGCGGTCTCTATATTGTTTAACATGCTACTTTAAATGTTTGTTCTGAAATAGCATGTAAGTATGGATTAGTAATAAGTGTAATTCCTGCATGGCACCGGCCAACCACTAAGCATACAGTAGTCGCTTTAGGACAAAGCGTGTAAGAAAGTGAGACCAGCGATCCTTGCATGCATGAAATATTGCACGTTATGACAAGTCTTGCTTGCTACACAACTTAAAATGTGCTATACAGAATACAGTTTTTCAAGTTCAAATTATCAAGTACTGTAACGTTTCATTAACTGGCGAATGACATGAACTAGTGGGTTGTCTACTGTCATTTTTAATGTGCGCATTTATGATATCAGGAGGCTTGGCTTTGGACGGCAGGGGTGAGGTTTCAAATATATTATGCTAATCGGTTAGCATTTTGTCAGATCACTTAATGCAGCTTTAAAGAAACAGAGACTAAAACAGATTGAGTCAAAGAGTAAAAAAAGATTTCCAGTTCTGCCAAAAGGCATTCATTCAACCTCTTGAAGACTCTGGTGAAACCCCAACTCTCAAAAAATGTATAGCACTAGCCAATCAGACTAAAACTTGCAATACCAGTCTGCACTTGTCACTTCTGTGTGCAAAATACTTCACCCTAACTTCAGAAAACTGGATTAAAAGTTCATCCTCCACAGCAGAACTGATCTGCATGCATTTTGCATTCCCAGAACTCTTTTATCCACATGGTTTTCTCTTCCAAACTCAAGGTGTGAGGTCGTTTTTTTAATGAAAATAATACTCCCAATAGGGGCACCTTGAGAAATTATGCAAACACATTTTATTTTAATGCCTGAAAGAGCATTTAATCTCCAAAATCCGCTCCTTTAATCTGTAAGGAAGCATGTTACCACAGGCTGAAGGATTCTGTCACAGCTATTTGACTTATGATCAGACACATAAGGATACTCTGTGTGCAAAACATCTGAATAATGCATGACCGGGACCTTCTTAAATACAGTCCATATTTTATATTTAGATCCCATCCTGGTTTTGGACCAGCTGACATTCCTCAGAAGGGACAACAAAGGGGATGCTCAAATGACAAATGTTTAAAGGGGGTCTGTGGGGTTTCATGAAAATGTAATCTCCCTTCAAATGCACTTTAGAAAGGCTAACCTTCTCCCCCATTGTGTTCACATGATCATGCCGCGTATCGACAGCAAGCACAAGTGGAGATTGTTGACTAATGGATTTCATAAAGTCACATGCAGCATTGTTTCTGTCAACTGAGCTCAGAAGAAAAACTAAGGAGGCATTTAAGATGTAAAGGATGAAAACATTTGGCAGCCCACTTTGGAGAGTGCTTTTCATCTTTGACTTTAAGCTAAAAAAAAAGTCTTTGGTCTAAATGTTCAGTCGCTTGGATTGGGCTTCACCGCTGAGTTATTTAAGGGCCTTTTTTGACTCATGCTGAGTTAATGTACATGATTCACAGCAAGACTATTTCAATAGCCTTGATGAAATTAGCCTAGGGAGGGGTTACCATTTCTGTCCATAGGTTCTTGATCTCTAGACATTGCTTATATTAGATTTAATTCAAATTCTGCTGAGAGATATTATATTTGACTTAGAAACACAGGAAATAACATTTTATGTATCCCTGGCCTCTGCAGGTTTCTATTTACATTTTTGTAGATACTGAAATGCATGTGGGATTTTCCCCACAAAATAAAATAAATAATAAAACTGTAATAATATTTTTTTACTTTTTGATTGATTGATTTGAAAATACATTCACATAATTATTTATTAATTTGTTTGTTTGTTTGTTTATAAAATTTTATTCATATTAAAGGGCACCTATGGTGAAAAATCTACTTTTCAAGCTGTTTGGACAAACATATGTGTAGGTATAGTGTATAGACCGTCATATTGGGGTGATATTAGCACACTCAGTCGTTTTTTTTTCAATTTAACAACATAAAAACGGTGGACCAATTAGAGCGGTTTTGAGATCGACAGCAACTTAACGTAGGAGTGCGGTCCCCCCGTCCACCAATATTGACTGACAGGTGCGCATTACCATATCCTCAGTATGTTGTTTCACGTCCGCCATTTTCAGCGTGTGAGTCAAAGCGACGTCACCAAAGAAACACCCTTGCTCTATTTTTAGATGTAAGGCTCATTGGGCTCAACATTCACCACGTCTTCCTTAAACTTCAACGGTTTGCATTTCCCATCTTCCCATCTCATTTTTCATCTTAACTAGGTGCAGCTGGAAAGTGTGAGCGTGTTGCCTCACGTGCGCGTCCCTCCATTGGAAATAATGAACTAACGACACGCGGCGCCATGCATTTCGCGGTGTCGCGGATGAAAGTGAGGACCAGGAGGGAAGGGGTGGGTGTTGCGGATGAAAGTGAGGCCCGGGGGTTCGCTCACTATTCTGCCACCTAGGTCGCCTCAGGACACTGTTCATATTTCTGCGGTGCCACAGAGCGTTATCTGAATAGTTTCATTTTACTGAATAGTTTTTAATTTTCACACATGCGAATGTGCGTGTCTGGTGTGTCGTGTCGTGGCTCTGAGCGGCGCATCCGGTGTATGATGCCCTTTAGTTATAGCCTCAAGCAGGTCATACCCCATAAGCGCCGCTTGGCACCACGCAGCGGCATGCATTTCTGAATTCTAAACATAAGTTTCTATCAGGGGACACACACCGGTGACTCAAGTGTGCGATACTTTCAACTGTCATGTGCGCGCCGTGTCACGGCGCATCCGGTGTGTGACTCCCTTCAGTCAAAGGTAACTCAGTGTGCTTGGTTATTAGTCTCGGTGTAGGCTACAAGCTCGGAGCTTTAAACTAGCACACAGTTGGCTGTAAAACTATACAAAGACACAAATGATTTTGTAGTCTCTGCTTGGTCTGTGTCCGAGTCGTACATGTACAGCTGAATGCTGGTCCTCTCACTCTTGTTGCTTCTCTCTGTCTGCCTGTCTGTTGCCATACACAAAGAGAGGAGCTCTTGGCTCCGCCCCCTTGTTAAGTTGCTTCATGTGAAGCAACACGCCCCTAAATCAGCAAACTGTGTACACGCCCCCAAAATGGCACTTTTTAACACATTATAATAAAAAAAATCTGAATTGTGTTTTGAACTGAACCTAAACTGGCAGAAGAACCATAATATTACTATTACATCTTAAAAAAAGGGTAAAATAGGTGCCCTTTAATGCTTTTACTCAAGAATGACACATTAAACAGGTTAAAATACATTTAAATGCATGCATGCATGAATGAATGAATCCAGTTTCATGGAAATTAAACAGTACATTTATTACTAACTAACCAAACTAACAGTTACTTAGTAAATATAATAATAATAATAATAATAATAATAATAATAATAATGTTTCATTCCAGGTGTTTTTGAAATGAGAAATGTCTCTCCGTCCCCTTGATTTTCATTTTGGATGCTGGCTTAGTTTAAAACAAAATTAGCATATAATATCAAACTAAATTAACAGGGATGCACGATATATCGATGGCCATAACGTTATCGGCTAATAAATGCTATTTTTAATGTTATCGTTATCGGTCTGATGTCAAAATTAGGCTGATATCTTTAAGCTGATAGATTACGTAATTGTACAGAACTATTTGCCTTGCGTATGCGTGGGTTGAACTTGTTCAGACTTGTCCAGCACACTATAACGGAGCTTACCTCACATTGTTTATATCTTCAAAGTTCGTCCTTTCTTTCTGTGGTATTGCGTATTGCTGTGCGTTAGTAACCATATTCCTTATCATTGTAAATATGTTCGATAAGAATGTCATTGTTGTAATTTGGTTTTAATAGCAGCGATGCACACATGCTAAACAATTTGTTGGGTTGTTTGTAATTTAATTTGATTATTTGTTATTATCAACACACTGCTTGGCATGTGTCATTGATGTAATGCTACGACTTTGTAGCTGCTTGTCGCTCTGGGTGGCGACCTGCTTCAAATGCAGGTCTGTGTAGGTATATACAGCACGAATACAACCAGCCACTGAGCGAGCTGACACAGGATCACGTGAGCTGTACTAGTGCTCCTATTGGCTGTCGCTCAAGAAAGTCGCTCTTCATTTGCATAAAGTTGAAGGATTCTCAATGTTGTTGCATCGCTCAACACGGCCACCTGGTCGCCAACGGTAGCTGTCGCTCGAGTAGACGGAGGTCGCCGGAAGTTGCTCGCTCTCTATTGAAATGAACGGTCGCTTGTCTCTTTGCTGCTACGAGTCGCTTGTAGTGTGAATGAGGCTGAAGATTGTATTCAGTTAGATCGGCATATTTATAACAGAGATGGGGGACTCCAGTCACATGACTTGACTCAAGTCAGACTTAAGTCACAAAATTTAGGACTTGAGACTTGCTTGACAAATATCCAAAAAAGACTCGACTTGACTGTCATTGACTTGGACTTTTTTTGTTAAATACACAACCGTTTGTTATATATTATGCTTAATGCATTTATAAACAAAACAAGACAAAACAAAACCGAAAGTTCTAAGTAACGCATGCGCAGTATTAACAGCTCCTCGGTTCTCAGATCGGTCCGAAAGATTCAGGTTTCCTTTCGGGAGGGGAACTTCAATGCTATGTGGAAAAACTTCCACTATGGGGATTTCGTCAGAATCCAATCATCTGAAAGAGTATAAAAACGGGCCAATGAGTTGGCGGCGTCAGCGTGCACAGCTGTCTTCAATGACAATTAGCTTGGCATAAAAGCCCAGCATGTGCTCAGCAACGGCATCCTTTTCACTTTCAGAGCCTTTCACAAGCTTCTGAGAGAGTTACTGAGGGTTCTCCAACCTGTCTGAACAGAGAGAGATTGAGAAGCTGTTCTCCCGGTCCAGAGCGCGTTCACTCCGCGGCAGACAGTCGAGCTGGGTTCTTCTCTCCCTTGCCTGGCGTCCTTTGGGTCCGGTCCTCAAACTGAGCGGGTTGTATAGGAAGCAAGCTTCCCTAAAAGAGCAACACGGTCGTGCAGTGCGTCTTTTTCAAGATGTCGTTCCGACCGTGCGTTTCTGGATGTGGTGGTTCCCTGTCTCCGGATGATGGGCACGAGCACTGCGTTGAATGTCTGGGGGTCCAGCAGCTAAGATCGTGGCTCGCTCTTGCAAAAGGGTGACCCACCCCAGTTGGCCCCTGCTCTGCGGTTGGCACTCGGGCAGATCTGAGGGTTACAGTGGGAGTAAATCCGCCACCTTCGGGCTCGCGGACCTCTCATTCCTCAGGGCGCTCCATCCAAGCTTCGAGTGAGAGAAGCGATCCATCCTCACGGATGGTCGCTCTTTCATTTGATGACACCGAGGACCAGATGTCCATCATTGCATCGGAGGGTGGGCTATCATTATCCGACGAGGATCCGAACCCGCTCCCTCCCTCCGGGGTAGTGAGCGCGGCTCCGGATCCAGAAGCGGATATGCTGGCCGTGCTTTCCCAGGCTGCTGGGTCTGGAGATGGTTTATCCCCCAGCTCCGCGGCCGGACTGACTAGATGGGTGCTACGTGGAGGACAAGGCGAAGCCTTCTAAGCCTCCCGTCCCCTTCTTTCCGGAGGTGCACGCAGTCTTGGAGGGCACCTTTCTCTGCCCGATCTGCGTGCGCCTCCGCCCTCACCACCCTTGTTGGTGGAGCAGCCAGGGGGTACGAGACGATTCTCAGATTGAGCGCGCCATTGCGGTCAATTTATGTCCGCGTGGCGCCTCTTCCTGGAGGGGTCAGCCTCGTCTCTCGTCCAAAGCGTGTAGGTTATCTGCCTCCCTTGGAGCCAGAGCCTACACAGCCGCGGGCCAGGCTGCTTCCGCCTTGCACGCTATGGCCACCTACCAGCGCTACCAAGCGCAGGCGCTGGCCCAGCTGCACGAGGGTGGTTCCGACCCAGGCCTGCTCCATGAGCTCCGCACCGCAACCGACTATGCTCTGCGTACCACCAAGTCGGATGCGAGAGCCCTGGGAAGGTCGATGGCCACATTAGTGGTCCAGGAACGCCACCTCTGGCTAAACCTGGCAGATATGCGCGATGTTAACAAAGTTCGCTTTCTTAACTCGCCCATATCCCAGGCTGGCCTGTTCGGAGACACCGTCGGTGAATTCCCCCAGGAGTTCACGGCGGTGAAGGAGCAGTCGGATGCAATGGGCAAACTCATCTATCGGCGGGACCGTAAGACCGCTCCCCCCCGCCGTACCATCCACCTCCACTGCTCCTCGCCGAGGGCGCCCGCCTGTGGCCTCAAGACCTGCTCCGACGCCCCCGCCTGCGCCTCTGGCCAAGCGGCAGCGCCGAGCATCCCGCAGGCAACCGGCGCCCCTGCCCCAGGGTGCCGCTAAGTCCGGTAAACGGACTGCGAAGCGTCCCATCCGGAGAGGAAGGAACTTGCTCATTCCCTGGCGGAGGGCCGGGCCCCACGAATAACACCAACGGCGTTTTTCAACGCCACTCAAATTCCAAAGAAAGAGCATTTTTCCCCTTCCCCGGATGTGACAGCCCAAACACTGACAGCTTGGGACGCTATGCCTTCCAGCTCGCAGGATCGGTGCATTTCGCCAGTGGCTCACGGAGCGCAAGAGAACGGTCTCCTTTCTCTTCACCTCCCGACCACCCCACTGGAGTATGGGTGTGAGACGAGAGTGAACCTCTCGCCTCCTGCTCTCCCACGGGACCCCAGTGCTTACCGGTTGAGCCCACCCACTCCGTGCTGCCCCACCGTTGGTACGTCAGCGATCGTGCGAATGAAGCCTCTAGCAAGGGCTCTGCCTGCCTGGTTCGCTCGGGCCAGCCCATCGCAGTGGCTCATCCGCACGATCAGACTCGGCTACGCGATTCAATTGATTATGCACAGAGACAAGGTGCTCCGGCACCTCGACCTGTTGGGGTTTCAGGTCAACCGAGAGAAGAGCAAGCTCGCCCCCGTGCAGAGCATCTCTTTCCTCGGGTTGGAGCTGGACTCGGTCACCATGACGGTGCGCCTCTCAAGAGAGCGCACTGGGCTGATGCTGAACTGTCTGAGGGAGTTCGACTGGAAAAGGGTGGTCCCCCTGAAATTATTTCAGAGGCTCCTGGGGCATATGGCATCCGCAGCCACGGCCACGCCGCTCGGATTGCTCCATATGAGACCACTTCAGCATTGGCTTCACGATCGAGTCCCCAGACGCGGATGGCACACGGGCACACACCGAGTGACTGTCACTGCGCTGTGTCGCCACACCCTCACCCGCTGGAGGGACCCCTCTTTCCTACGGGCCAGAGTGCCCCTAGGACAGGCGTCCAGGCATGTCGTCGTCTCGACGGATGCTTCCAGTACGGGTTGGGGGGCCGTGTGTTGCGGGCATGCTGCTGCGGACCTATGGAAGAGAACCCAGCTGCATTG
Source organism: Danio kyathit (assembly GCA_903798195.1). Taxonomy (NCBI): domain Eukaryota; kingdom Metazoa; phylum Chordata; class Actinopteri; order Cypriniformes; family Danionidae; genus Danio; species Danio kyathit. The sequence continues at coordinate 23,972,796 of LR812532.1, read as the reverse complement.
GCATATCAATTGCCTAGAGCTGTTGGCAGTGATGCTCGCTCTGCGCCGTTTTTTACCGGTGCTCAGAGGGCAACACGTGCTGGTCAGGATGGACAGCACGGCGACGGTGGCGTATATCAACCGCATGGGGGGTATGCGCTCCCGCTGCATGTCTCAGCTCGCTCGCCGTCTGCTCCTCTGGAGTCATACGCGGCTAAAATCATTCAACCATTCATATTCCGGGCGAGCTCAACCGTGTAGCTGACGGGCTCTCACGGCAGCTCCTAGTCTTGGGAGAATGGAGACTCCACCCCGAGTCTGTCCAGCTGATATGGGCGCACTTCGGGGAAGCCCAGGTCGACCTGTTTGCTTCCCCCGCGAACGCTCATTGCCAGTGGTTCTTTTCCCTGACTGAGGGCTCCCTCGGCACGGATGCACTGGCCCACAGCTGGCCTCAAGGCATGCGCAAATATGCGTTCCCCCCAGTGAGCCTACTCGCGCAGCTGCTGTGCAAGGTCAGGGAGGACGAGGAGCAGGTCTTGCTAGTTGCGCCTCTCTGGCCCAACCGGACCTGGATTTCAGAACTCTCCCTCCTCGCGATAGCCCCCCCCTGGCAGATCCCCTCAGGGCACCATCTGGCACCCTCATCCAGATCTGTGGAACCTCCACGTGTGGTCCATAGACGCAACGAGGAAGACTTAGGTAACCTACTGATGCCGGTGGTTAATACCATCACTCAGGCTAGAGCACCCTCTACGAGGCATGCCTACGCCCTTAAGTGGAGTCTATTCACTGAGTGGTGTCCTTTTTGCCGAGAAGACCCCCGATCTTGCCAGATCAGTGTTGTGCTTTCTTTCCTTCAGGATAGGTTGGAGCGGAGGCTGTCACCCTCCACACTGAAGGTTTACGTGGCCACCATTTCCGCTCATCATGACGCGGTGGATGGCGGCACCGTAGGGAGGCATAACCTCATCATCTGGTTCCTCAGAGGTGCGAGGCGAGTATTTCCTCCCCGCCCCCCTCTTATGCCCTCTTGGGATCTTGAGGTAGTGTCTACGAGCCTGCGTGGAGATCCCTTAGAACCACTCGACTCAGTATCCTTGAGATTTCTGTCCCTGAAGACAGCTCTGCTGGTCGCGCTGGCTTCGATTAAGAGGGTAGGGGACCTGGAGGCATTTTCGGTCAGTGACGCGTGCCTGGAATTCAGGTATGGGTATGTGCCCAAGGTTTCTACCACACCGTTTAAGGACCAGGTAGTGAGCCTGCAAGCGCTGCCCGCAGAGGAGGCAGACCCAGCCCTTTCATTGCTGTGTCCTGTCCGCGCTTTGCGAATTTATGTGGACCGTACTCAGAGTTTTAGATCCTCTGAGCAGCTCTTTGTCTGTTATGGTGGTCGGCAGAAGGGAAGTGCCGTATCTAAACAGAGGTTGGCCCACTGGATAGTGGATGCCATCTCCCTCGCTTACCAGAGCCATGGCGAGCCGTGTCCCCCAGGAGTTAGAGCACACTCCACTCGGAGCGTTGCCTCCTCTTGGGCGTTAGCACGCGGCACCTCTCTAACAGACATCTGTAGAGTTGCGGGCTGGGTGACACCTAATACATTTGCTAGATTTTACAATCTTCGAGTGGATCCGGTTTCCTCAAGGGTGTTGGGAAACCCTGGTACATGAGGAAAATCGGTGGGTGTTGTAAACGCTTGCTGCGCCTCTCTCTCTAACACAGAGACACGTGCGCCTTTTTTACTTTGCCAGTCGAGTTCCCCACTTGGCGAACCCTGCAGAGTTCCTCCGAGGCCCCCACCACCTGACTCAGCGGAGGAGTCAAGCGGTGGCCCGTTACGTTGTAGGTATGCCCGCTGGTCATCCCGCGTTCTGGGTATAGGTGCCTGCCATGTGCGATCCCTGCCATGCTGCGAGCAGGTGGCCTCCGCAGCGTCCTCCCTATCGGGACTGAACGCTTTTCCAACGTACTGTCATATTTGAAATTCCTAGAAACTAACTAGGTGTATTTTACGACTCCCCAAAAAATATATCTAAACCAGAAAAGGTAAGTAAGGTAAGTAAGGGCCAGGGGACACGTTGGAGGACTGTGTCTCCAGTGATGCAGGTGCGCTCGTGCTGCTACGTAGCGCGCCCCTCACTGGAGACATGGTAAGGTTCTTTCGTTGTGGCACTTTCCATAAATTTCCCCATAGTGGAAGTTTTTCCACATAGCATTGAAGTTCCCCTCCCGAAGGGGAACGCTCCGGTTACTAAAGTAACCCTCGTTCCCCGAGGGGGGGGAACGGAAATGCTATGTTCCTTCGCCACAACGATTGTCCCTTAGCTGTTGAGAGTGAAAGCCTCTTCAGCTAGAAAAGGATGCCGTTGCTGAGCACATGCTGGGCTTTTATGCCAAGCTAATTGTCATTGAAGACAGCTGTGCACGCTGACGCCGCCAACTCATTGGCATTTCATTGGCCCGTTTTTATACTCTTTCAGATGATTGGATTCTGACGAAATCCCCATAGTGGAAGTTTTTCCACATAGCATTTCCGTTCCCCCCCTCGGGGAACGAGGGTTACTTTAGTAAGCGGAGCGTTCTCAGTACTGTTCCGAATAAAGCACTGCAACCGATTCCTGATTCAAGTTGATTTTTTAAGTGGATAACTTGGGATATAGTTTTTTTTCCATGTCAGAGGGAGTGCCAGGCAAGTTACAAAGTAAGTAACTTTAAGTAATTTGTGGATTAGTGTTTATTGGAATTGCAAACCGTTTAAAAAGAATCAGTTGGATTTGCTGAACTGGATTAATCGGTTCATTAAGAAGAACCACCTTAAATGATTCATTAGAACAATTCAGTTGCTATTCGACCATCAGATGATGCGGTGACAGAAGACGTTCCATCTTGGCTAATCAAAGTTTATACTATTTGTATAGTCTGACTCAGTGCTTCCCACACATAGACTTTACTTGGGCTTTATAATAGCTAATAATTTTAATAAGCTAAACTCTTTGCTAATTTATGCTGCTAATGTATACTATATATGTTTTTCTTTTATAAATAATAAAAATAAAACATATTATTGACCGTTTAACTGTTTATTTACAATAAAACAGCTCCAGGTGAACATATTTAGTAATTTGTGTGTGTGTGTTTTTTTTTTTTTTTTTTTTTTTGGGGTAGGGGGGGATGGGGGTGTTATGGTGGGCATATCCCTCATTTTCACATCCCAATGTTAACAGGTATGACCTACATGTGTTCAAAAGAATCTAAAACACCAAATGGGACAAATTTATGCCGCATTTTCTAAAGTAATACTATCTGTATTTAGCTTTTCACTTGTATGGTGGCTCTGAAAATGCTTTTTTGGATATTACATATTTGTACATATGTACATTACTGTAATATGTTTTATTCAAGTACATTTGAGCTGGTTTCAGTTAGTACTTTAATTTATATTTTATTTAAAATATATTTATTTTACTTGTTTGTTAATTAAATCCCATTTTGTTATTTAACCTATTATGTTTATGCAACAGTCAGGTTGCATGTTAATTTTCTATGTGAAAAAAAGGAAATAAATAATTTTTGGCATGCTGATTTATGTGAAATCGTGAATATATCTATATAATCATCTTGCAGTTTTGAAATTACTGCTTTTTTGCTTTGAGTAGGCTATTCAGTTCATAAGATCAGATAAAACTTTTATGACATTTTTAAAATAAAATCAGTTGTTTACTGTATAAAAATGTAACATTTTGAAATATTATTGGTTATCGGCCTTCAAATCTTAAGAGTTATCAGTAATCGATTCCAGCCAAAAAATCTGCATCCCTATAAATAACCTCTTAGGGCTTGAGTATCCACATACGTGGACAGCACATTTTAGCTTTTAAGTGGCTGTTTAAAATACTTTGAATGTTTTATATTTTGTTCCAGACATATTATCCTGCCACTGTTTTGCAGCATATGAAATGTCCCAAACCCTATTTTAACTGTCTAAAATAGGGAAAAATGTTGTTTTAACTCTCAGATAGTCAAAGCAAGTAAAAAAAAAAAAAAAAGAACTTATATATGCATTAAAAATTCAGGAAAAAGTGTTTTATGTAAATTCTGACCATTATGAACATCTTTTTTCTCTAAAAGTACATCATATCAAAAGATGATACTTAGATTTTTATTCTGATTAGATTCCAATAAGCCCAAATAGCAAAGAGAAATAAAAAAATGCATGTAAAAAAACATCTTGGGCCTTAAGAGGATAAATACATATCTTGTATATCGGTCAAGTTTGCATTCATTTGTTAAAAATGAATGAAAATGCATTTGACATTTAAACTGAATGCAGCTCTATACCACAACAGAACAAATGGATCTTGCATTCTCTCTCTCAGACCCACTGCAAAAGCGCGAACCGCTCTCCAAAGACAGCTCAATTTACTGTATTCCCGCTTGATTTCATACTGTCATGGCCCTTTTCACACCCTCAAAACACACATAAGGTGTGTAGTCTCCCTACGGACAGAAGCTTTCATACCAATTTTGCGTCAACATGAACCGTACCCAAAATGACCTTTGGTCCTGTTTTCACACCAAGCATCCAAACCAAACTTTGACATCAAAAATATGCAGCTCTGAACTAAAAATAATTTCTATTTGCAGACTAAAAGGGTTTTTATTTTCCTTTATGAACAGAAGGCGATGATCTGAATCTGTGCCAAAGCGCCCAGAGAAACCGGAGATTCTGCTTGTCAAAGTATTGGATAGAATCAAGTTCATAACACAAGAGCTCCTCGGGGAAGAGACATTCAATTAAAATGAAGAAATTCTGATGGCACTTTAAAGCTAGAGAGACTCGTTTTTATATTTAATTAGATCACACAGTCAATTGAAGCCTCTAACTGACGTAATGGATGTGCTCCCGATGCTGTGAGACGTCGAGTCCCTTTAGCATCACTTTGTTAATTGTCTTCTTTACTGTGGGGGTCAAATGTTAATCTCCTGCCTCCCGTCTCATCGGACCTCACACAATGCATCATATTATCCAAGGAAAAAAGCTTGATGACCCATCTTCATGCTACAGTACAAATGTTTGAATATAGCTGTAATTCAAAAAGAATCCCAGGGCAAATTGGTTTTCCGGATTGACTTCGAAAATTCCATCAGGACTGAGGAGTTCTTTTAATTATGGGAAATTGTACAGTATGTACTACAAATACATACTGGATGCCAACATTGTTTTAGATTCACTTCTTAACATACGATAGTACAGTATGGGCTATGCAATTAATCTCTTTCTAAATCATTGATACTATTTTACATTATTTATGACAGTGGCCATGTTTTATTTTAATGTACAATTCACACTACTAACAAACCATTAAATAAGACCTTTAGCTCAGTAAGCTAGTTAATAAGGTAGTTGTTGGGTTTAAGTAGTTCTAATAAACAGTTAATAACTTAATAGACAGATAATAAGCCAGTAGTTAATGGTGTGAATGTTTACATAAACTGAAGTGTTGCTCATAGTGTTTCTCTATTCACTTACACCTACAAAAGATATTACCAAGCCAGGCTCATTCTGAAAACGTAGTCGTATGTACATTTTTGGAGACCACAAAATATGTCCCAGGAGGTATGTATTTTTTGCAGTTTTTGTTTTTTTGCAAGTCCGTGAGAGGCCGCCTGTTTGCACTTTTTCATACCTCTAATTTCTCTCACGAGTGCCATTCGAGCCAAAGACAGCTGTTGACTGTTTTACTGACTGAATGACTGACTGACCTCCGACCAATCGACTGACCCACCCTCCTCCTTAACTAAATTCAACCAATTTTATCGATTGATCCACAAAGCCGTCCACACGGAGGTAAGCGGTCAGCTGGTAAGCGTCATACTGCCCCGTTTAAAAAATGAAATGCAGCCATACGTACCTCTGGCTACATATTTTGCGGTGTCCAGAAACATATATAGGACTGCGTTTTCAGAATGAGCCTGTGTTGAATATTACAGTAATTTTAAGCAAATTACGTAGTGTTGTTGAATCATAGTATAGTAAAGAGCTTGAATAGGTTGTGGTATGTTTTATAGTTGCTATAGTAATACAACCACTGTTGTAAACAAATGACCCAACTCTGTAGTTTTCTACATCTACTGTATAGAGCATATTATAATATAATACAACACAGTTTATTGTAGTAAAATATAGTAAACTACAGTAGTATTATAGTTTATCAATTCACTGTTAATAATACAATATGCTGTAATATTTAAAGTGTTAAATAACTAAATATAAACATCATACTTCAATTTACTATGATGGTTCAAAAACATTATATGTTATGTAAATTATAAAACTATAGTATTTATTCATGTTGACAGTTTATTTTAAATGAATAATAAAGTTAAAAGTCTCATTTTTTTACGTTTTGTCCAAATTATAAGATTTCCCATTTCCACTGAGTGGTACAGTACGGTACGGGTCACCTTTATCAGAATTGCGTTTCCACTGCTAAAAGGGTACCAATGGTACTCTTTTGGTGAGCGTGGTGTACGACAGACAGTTTCAGTCAACATCATTTTCACTCGAGAAAATCATATAATATGAGAAGCACTTCTCACAAAACAGATGCTTTATACACATAAATACTTCTGTATAAATGATCATTACAAACTTTTCTATGAATATGAGTTGATTATAACTGCACATCAATGACAGTGCGAAATAGCCTACTGTAATGTCTGCAATGTATAAAATAAATAAATAAATGCAACATATATGAACACATACAGACCCTTACAGTCTCCGATATGTTACCAATTACAAAAAACTACACACAGCATACATTTAGTCCTTATTTAGGTTCAAAAACAACTGGAAACATAACCCACAGTCAGTGCAAACCTCTCATCTGTGTCTTTAATCTTCTGCAGCACATGTAACCTCTTGTTAGAAAGTAATTCTATCATTCTGAGTTCATAATAGTCCACAAGGTGATGATAATAGTTAAACAAAGCAGTTTCTTCATGTTTGCTGAAAAAATTATTTGCTCCTTTGTTTTTTCTGGCTTCTCCTTTGTTTTTTCGAGTGTCACTCTTGCGTTTGTCAGTTTCTTAAAGGATCGAGTTTCAAAAGAGTGTCAATAATCAAGCGCACGTTATTATCATCAGCTCAAGAAGTTTTAT
>LR812532.1:23850997-23965553 GCA_903798195.1 Danio kyathit | reverse complement strand
ATTGACAGTAAGAAGATGATTTACGGTTAGTCGTGTCAGGAATCCGTCCACAGATTAGCCTGTTGTCCCCACAGAAAAAGGCTCAGCCATCACACTGAATCAGGTAAGCTATGTATTTATGTTTCAATGTAATTAATTCTATTCACTTGAAACACAGCAAGTAATATGTGACTGATGTTTGCACATGCATTATAATTTTGGCTCGAGGGAGGGGTGCCTGGGAGGGCGCGAGTGAAATTGGACAAACTTCAAAAAAGTTTGAAAACCCCTGCTTTAGAGCTAGTATTTGAATGATTCTCTAGCATAATGCCTATAATGATGACAAGACAGGTGATTTTGCTGACATTTCAAGATTATAAGGCTGAACGGCATGAAATGCCATCAGTCTAGAGACATTATACATTATCTCTCTGTTGAAATCATGAGATCACAATAATTAACCCCCGAAAAAGCCAAAGAAAAGCAAATTAGATTACTATAAATACTGCACTTCAACATACAAAAGAGAGTGATCGACTTAAAAAGTCACTTACCTGTTTTATAATTATTTGATTAGCTGTAGTTTGAAATTACGCTGATTTTTTGTCTTCTAAGGGCTTATTGTGCAGTCTCTGTCGCCATCTTGTGGAGGAACATCAACCGTCTTTGCTCTTCTCATTATGACAGGCTGATGAAAGATCAACGTGCCGACGGGTTGCAATCTAAACAACTACATTCTCACCTAAAAAAAAGCCTCAAAAGTACATTATGTTGTTCAGCAGCTGCAATATTTGCCAAACTGTAGTAAGTTTATTGATCTGCTGTCACTCTATGTGGGCGGAGTAATACAGAAGGGTGAGGAGGCTGTATGAGTGCTGTTATTGCAGAATATCGCACAGCCATCACACTCGCAAACCAGACAGAATTGTGTGTGTGTGTTTATATATATATATATATATATATATATATATATATATATATATATATATATATATATATATATAGTTGAAGTCAGAATTGTTATATATATATATATATATATATATATATATATATATATATAGATATATATATATATATATATATATATATATATATATAATGTTGTATAAAAATGAAAATATGAGAATGTGTACAGACAAACTATAAGGTTGATTAAATATATTGCTTCTTTTATGAATACAGGCACACAAATTGCATAAATCCACCATTTAAATACTTTCAAATGTTGCTTCATATATCTCCCCATACCAAAAGCATTTACCTTACACTTATTAAGTTCTACTTAACAGCTCAGTCTCTTTCTGTTGTGTAACATGAGTTGCTGCTAGACTGCAGGGCTGTGAGCAAACAGTGTCAGACTTGTACACTTTGATATTGAGTCCCAACATGTAGTTCTGTCTCTGTGATTTGTTACAGCACACATGGAGAAGAGTGACACACATTTCAGACAAACTGTCAGTGTACAAAGAGAGTGCCTTTGCTGCATTAACAACTAGTTGTTCAGGATTAAGCATATTTATGACATCTCTATGTTTGTGAAGTGTGTCTGTATGGAACAGGATTAAGCTCTCAGAAAAGACAGGCATGTAGTGTGAATCTGACATGAAGTCAGTCACAAAGCCTACTTTATATTCCAAAGCTCAACATTATGGTACAAATACAGTAACTACCAGAGGTTGGGGACAAGTCACACATGGACAAGTCCAAGCCAGTCTTTTACCATCAAGTCTCGAATCAAGTCTCAAATCAAAGTTCAGACAAATCGAGCTAGTCAAGTCAAATCAGGGGTTCATCCAAGACAGGAAGCTTTACAAAACTAAATAGAGATAAATGGTTTTTCTATACAAATTTATTTGTAGACTGAAAAGATTAACTTATATACAAATGCATTGTATTAATATTGCACTGAGTTATATGCATACCTGTACATTAAACTATGAAAAATAATAATAATATAATAGCATATCCAGTCAAACATGGCTATTTCATTATGTTATTTTTTTTTTAACAGTGAATACTCTTTCTCTTTGTTCATTCCTTAAAACAGATTGTATTTTATTTTCTGAGTAATTTAGTTAATTTCAACAGAATATAATGTTATAATTTAACAGCCCAGAAAAGCCGTTAAGTTGCTTTATTGTCTATTCTCAAATAAACACACAACATGCAGGATTTATCTCGCATGTATATACAGTATGCAATCTGTGAAGTCAATCCCACACTATAAAGCCTTGAAGTAATACAGCTGCAGCATGCCTACATTGATATAAGATAATGTTTTGCCATCGGCACGGCCATTTGCAGTCTATTCGCGTCGCTTAGCAACATACAGAAAACAATGTAGAGGAGCTGCGGAGTTCACCCGTGTTTACAATCTCAAGTTCACAGTGACCGAGTCGGCCATGCAGTATTTTTTGTCTGACTTGTATGACTGAAAATGATGAAGTTATTGCTTTAGCATCTCAATGTTAGCTTACTACCATCCAGTATAAGCACGCTGCTATTCAGCCTTCACATTTAATGTTAGTCCACCCAAACACTTGAACTTTCCACATTTGATTTAACATTGACATTAACGGCCCCCTCGTTTTAAGATTCTTTAAAATTCTAGCAACGCCAACTGTTAAATTATAGTCAAAGTCCCTAATACATCTCATTATAGGACATGATCAAAATTACATTTTCATTAAGAAACACTAAAAAACAAAACATACAAATTCAAACAAGGCCAAATTGACATTTACATGAGTAATTGTTATAGATATTATTGAATCTGAATACAATTATTCTCTACCTGTTCTTTTGATTCCTGAAATGTCAGATTTGAGGTTGTAGTTGTTGTGTCAGATATTCCTGAGTTACATGGCCTACTCTGCTTTTTGCATATCTTTAAGGTCCAATATGAAAGTCATTATAGCTAAAAGAGACAATGGGGTATATGCACACCAAGTGTTTTTCAGCCACTGATAAACCTTTGGTGTAATGTTAATGTGACTATTTTTAATTTCACACGGTTCCTTTTAAAACATCAATTTTTTAATATTTAAAAAATACAATTAGTTAAATGGAATTAAGCAGTCATTTACGTGTCCAAGCGTAAAACAAGATGGCAGACCTTTTAAACGCAAGCGCCATCAGGAGCAGCAGCCGTGCCCAGAAACTCCATTGAAAATACTGTGGCAAAATAAATTTCTATATTTTAAAAACTTGGCGCAGAACAAGAATATCACTGAATTTTAAGAAAATCTGGTCTTAAGGGGCTGTTTATTTCCTGACGATAACCTCTTAAGGCCCAAGGTGTTTTTTTACATGCGTTTTTTATTTCTTTTTGCTATTTGGGCTTATTGGAACCTAATTAGAATAACAATCCAAGTATCATCTTTTGATATGATGTACTTTTAGGGTGCTTTCACACTAGCACTTTTGGTCCGCACCCGGGTTCGTTTGACTTCATAGTACGGTACGTTTAGCTAGTGTGAACGTGTCTTCTGAACTCAGGTGCGCACCCGTGAACCGTACCCGAGTCCGCCTGAAAGAGGTGGTCTGGGGTACGGTTCATGCGAACTCTGGTACGGTTCACTTCTAGTATAAATGCAATCGTACCAAATAGCAGAAGTGAACCGCCAACTGTACAACAAACTATCGTTTTCATAACGTTCATTTGTGTGTGTGCGCCACGTATTGTACCTTGGTGACAAGCGGGACTGAGCAAAGCACAGTGATACACAGTGATGTCTGCTTGTCTCCTCCAGAAACAGCTTCTGCAGTCACTGTGTGATGTTCTGAATGTTTATAATATTTTTGCGGCAGATAGACGCGAGGCGCTTTCTGTATGTCCAAAACTAAAAGATTCAGTAAAAGCAAATCGACCGCGATGTGCGGAAGTCTCCATTTTGGCGCTTTGCTTTCGTGACCGTCACCTAGCAACAGCAGTAAACAAAACAGTAGCTCTATGACGCAAGCGTACCGGGGTTCAGAAGGAAAAAAGACAGTGTGAACACAACCAACCGAGAAGGTGGCAAGGGGGGACAATCGAACTTGGGTACGGTCCAGGCAATTGAACCAAGTGTGAAAGCACCCTTAGAGAAAACTGATGTCCATATATGTCGACTCGTGGTCAGAATTTACATAAAACACTTTTCCTGAATTTTCTTTTATGCATATTTAACATAGAATTTTTTTTTTACTTGCTTTGACTATCAGAGAGTAAAAACTAATTTTTTTCCCCATTTTGGACAGTTAAAAATAGGGTTTGGGACATTTCATGTGCTGCAAAACAGTTGCAGGATGACACTGTATGTCTGTAACAAAATATAAAACATTCAAAGTATCCACTTAAATGCTAAAAATGTGCTGTCCACGTATATGGACACTCGGGCCCTAGGAGGTTATAATAGGATCCAAATCCTTTTAGGACCTTCTGCAACGAGACATAGGAGTGTGGTTTCCCCGCCCACTGAATTGATTGACAGACGCGTATTACCATGTCTCCGTAGTAATGCATATAATCATATCTACAAGACAGGACGTCTGGCAAACCAACTGGGATTAAAAGATCTGTTCAGCTCTCTGTGATCATCAATCATCATCAGATGTAATTAAGAATGAGTTTTACAAGTTTAAAGAGTTTTAAAACAGTGCATGTTTGTAATAAAGACAGTAAAATTGCTACGTAATTCATCGCCACAGCCACATGTCAGTACAATTTTAAAAGAAGACAATTCAATCTCGATTTGTGGACGTTAAATGGAGTTTATTTTGTACATTAACGTCATGGATGTCCATACAGACAACAGTGGATTTTAACGTGTATCCTGTCACACTTGCCGTGCAAAAACAGTGCAAAGCTAAACATGGATGTGTGTGTGCGCGTGCATGCGAGCGAACTTTATAGCGACATTGTGTGTGACTCATCATTGCAGAAAGGCTTAAATTAACCCCACAACAAATATAACAAATAACAGTTTGGGAAAGTTCTTACTGTAGTGAGGTAAATCTGCTTCATTCTTGTCTGTCACTGTGCTGCTTATCTACATGAATGCTATGGCTCTGACACGCGCGTGGGAATGGTGGGCAGAGAGAACCAGCTCATTCGCATTAAAGGCACAGGCAACAAAAACAGCTACAATGTTATAACAGCTCAAATTTCCTATACTTAAAAAGGTATAATAAATAATCAGATGGGTATTTTGAGCTAAAACTTTACAGACACATTCTAGATACACAAAAGATTTTTTATCAAATTTTGAAAAAGGGTTAAAATAGGTGCCCTTAAAAAAGCAGGGATTTGCAATGGCTATTTTTGCAAAATTTTGTAATCTACCCCAATTGTGGAGTATGTCGGACATGTTTGCCACCGTTTAAGGTTTGCAGAGTTAACGACACAGGAGATAATTTGTCATTTGTGGTGCTGACATCTCCATCAGGAGCAGCAGCTGAGCACAGAAACTTCATTGAAAATACTGTGGTAAAATACATTTCCATATTTTAAAAACTTGGTGCAGAACAATGGAATTTAATTCAGTGCTTTTTGTCCGGTCTGATACCCACTTTATATTGTATCTCAGACAGGCAGTGAAGATCACTGAATTTTAAGAAAATCTGGTCTTAAAGGCAGAGATTTTGTAATGGCTATTTTGTAAAAAAAAAAAAAAAAAAAAAAAAAAAAAATATATATATATATATATATATATATATATATATATATATATATATATATATATATATATATATATATATACACACACACACACACACACACACACACACATGTATATGTATATGTAGAGCAACCCATGTTTTGTTTTGTCATTAATGTTTTAATAAACTTTAATAGGTATAACTGTCCGAGATGTGAACAAAAGCAAGTGATGCATCACTGTTTGATTTTCATTAAAAAATCTTGAATGGATATAACAATCTTTATAATCATTAAAATAATTTATAAAAATAATACAAATAATTTGTTTAAAAATCTTGAATTATAATAATTATATGACGAAGTTCTGTAAACTTCCTACTTTTCTGTTTATCTTACGGATAATTAATTTATTTTACGGTCGCTTTCCTTTGACCGCCCCCTGTTGTTTTGATGAATATTACAACGGCGAATGCGTCAAGTATAAAAGCCTCGTCCGTTTTGAGAGGTGTGCGCACAGTCAGCGAAAGTCTCTGACGCAGCGCCGGGTGAAAATATAAATCTGGCTTTAGAGTCAAGTCAAGTCACTTGCTTTCAATTCAAGTCAAGTAATTTTCTTACTTTAATCAAGCAAGTGAAGTCTCCCACCTCTGGTAACTAAAACGAGCCTAAAATATGTCTATATATGATGCAAAAATAATTTATGTTGATATATATAAATAGTTTCAATAAATAAATAAATTCATATTTTAATATTATATATAATAATTTTCTAACCATATAGTCATAATATAGAATAACAATGTTTGGTTTCCATGTATTTTTAACAGTTTTTTTTTTTTTCGTACTACAATATTCTGTAACAAATAAAATAAAATAATAAAATAAAAATAAATAAATAAAAAATACATGTGGTAATTTAGTGAAGCACACTTCCAACCCTGAAAAAACCAATGAACTTCCCAACACCCAATTAATTTTTTAAACCAAGGTTTTGCTGAATTATTTAGAAAGCACGTGCCCTGGGCTTGCCGAGGTAAAAGAAAGGATGAGTGAGCTTAGCTTACATATTGTTTGTTCACCGGGCACGGTACATTGGGCGGTGACATAAATATACATGGCCTCTTCTCCACCTGATGCTTAATCTAAAGATAGCTGTCGTGACACACTTAAACGTAAACCCGTACCCCTTAGAAAGCTATTGTTCCAAAGCGTGAGCAGCAACCCCTTACAGTCGCGCCGACAGGAATCCATCCTCTGTTTCCACCATGCATAATTCACATGTCCATATTTAAGTGTATTCACCTATTCATAATGTGCTTAATATGCAAACAGTAGCTAGAGGCTGAAAGTCTGAACAAGGGCGGAAGCTGAAGGATGCGATACGTTGGCATTTGCATACCCTCGCTTTACTCTTTCCCATTTTTTTTCATTGCTTTTCAAAGTATGTGTTGCGCTTCCTCTTTGGGGAATGTCCACTTAAAATAATTGAAACATATTTAAAATAATGCATTACATTCATATACAGTGCACATCTGAGATTAGTACACCCCATTTGAAAATGTATATTTGTATCCATTTCTCAGGGAATATAGCTTATATATTTTGGTGCATCTAAACAAAACATTTAGTGTGTATGGATGTTTCCCAGAGATGGGTTGCAGCTGGAAGGGCATCCGCTGCATAAAACATATGCTGGATAAGTTGACGTTTCATTCCGCTGTAGCGACCCCAGATTAATAAAGGGACTAATCCGAAAAGAAAATGAATGAATGAATAAACAAAACATTTTTTATACAGTTATGCTCATTAAAATAAGAGTTTTGTCAACTAACATCTTCAGCAATATAATCTTAATACATTTAAATTCAAACAAGCTACACAATTAAATTAGTTTTGGCTTTGGTACTAATTAAATGTGTGTGTAGACACTAACCTTTGATTGTATAGCATCATCATAACATATTTACATTCACCGGCCACTTTATTAGGTACACCTGTCCAACTGCTCGTTAACACAAATTTCTAATCAGCCAATCACATAGCAGCAACTCAATGCATTTAGGCATATAGATATGGTCAAGATGATCTGCTGCAGTTCAAACCGAGCATCAGAATGGGGAAGAAAGGTGTTTTAAGTGACTTTAAATGTGGCATGGTTGTTGGTGCCAGACGGCTGGTCTGAGTATTTCAGAAAGTATTTTTGAGTATTTCAGAAACTGCTGATCTACCGGGATTTTCATGCACAACCATTTCTGGGGTTTAAAGAAAATGGTCAGAAAAAGAGAAAATATCCAGTGAGCGAGAATGGCCAGACTGGTTCAAACTGATAGAAAGGCAACAGTAAGTCAAATAACCACTCGTTACAACCAAGGTATGCAGAAAAGCATCTCTGAATGCACAACATGTCAAAGCTTGAGGTGGATGGGATACAGCAGCAGAAGACCACATTGGGTGCCAATCCTGTCAGCTAGGAAAACAAAACTGAAGCTACAATTCGCACAGGCTCACCAAAATTGGACAATAGAACATTGGAAAAATGTTGGCCTGGTCTGGTGAGTCTCGATTTCTGCTGCAACATTCGTAGGGTCAGAATTTGGTGTCAACAATATGAAAGCATGGATCCATCCTGCCTTGTATCAATGGTTCAGGCTGATAGTGGTGGTGTAATGGTGTGGGGAATAATTTTCTTGGCACACTTTGGGCCCATTAGTTTAAATTGAACACCGTGTCAATGCCACAGCCTACCTGAGTTTTGTTGCTGACTACGTCCATCTCTTTATGACCACAGTGTACCCATCTTCTGATGGCTACTTCCAGCAGGATAATGCACCATGTCATAAAGCGTGAATCTTTTCAGACTGGTTTCTTGAACATGACAATGAGTTCACTGTACTCAAATGGCCTCCACAGTCACCAGATCTCAATCCAATAGAGCACCTTTGGGATGTGGTGGAACGGGAGATTCGCATCATGGATGAGCACACCACAAATCTGCAGCAACTGTGTACTATCATGAGAGCATGTCAATATGGACCAACATTTCTGAGGATTATTTCTAGTACCTTGTTGAACACATGCCACAAAGGATTAAGGCAGTTTTTAAAGAAAAGTACTGGTAATACTGGTACCTAATAAAGTGTCCGGTGTGTGTGTGTGTGTATGAGAGATAAATCAAATCACTTTTTATTGTCACATCATCAGCAGCACGTGTGCTATGATGAGTGAAAAGCTTAATCTGTGAGGGGTGAACACATTTATGCTGGGCACTGTGCATAGTGAAAACTGAGTGAGAGATACTTTATGTTTTTCTTTGTCTTTTAAAATTAGTCTCTAAAATTCTGTTACACTCGATATTTTAATGTGAAATTAGTATAACAAGCATATCTATGGCCAAAGCTCTTTTGAATTCACTGTATTTTGTTCCTCCTGATTATTTTCTATTTGTATTCTGTGCAGTACAGTGATATTCAACATGCCCATAATATTGCTGCAGAAAGACTGGTCTCAAGGTTTTGGGGTTATTTGTGATATGTAAAAGTAGCATTTGAATTCTAACAGTTTAATGTATTTTACCCCCATAATTCACACAAAGCATCATGGGCATAAGAAAAAGGTGAATAACTTGAAATGATGTGTACTAAATAGCTTTCACCGACTCCCAGTGGTCCCTGTCATTGTACCTGATTAGTTGCATCAAAGAGTGTTCTGGCCTACTTCTAAACCGCAGAGCTCTTGACCAGGTTGAGACGCTCGACTCTGATCTGCTGTGGTTCATTTGTCGTGTCACCCCCGTTCGGGACACTCAGAGAGATTTCCGCAGCTTGGCATGAGCACTGATTAACTTCCTGCGTCATTTTCAAAGATTAATCGCTTCCTATGTGCAGCACCTCGATGGAAAGTGTAATAAAGAGGCTGACAAGGTGTTGTTCAGGGAGGTGGATAACCGAAGCGGCGTCACATCGAATGAAGACTAATGACAATGCAAGCAGCAAAGACTTTCCAAATGCTCATATTTCCCTATTTTATCCAAAGTGTCATAGGTCACTTACAGTGGTTTTCATGTCAGACACAACCTGTCGAAAATGTATAAAAAATACCCCTTTTCTTAACTTTTTTAACATTCAGTCATGGCAAAAACATCTGTGGTATTTTCTAATGTTGATTTAAACTTTACCCCTTATAAGCAACAAGATGATGACTTTTCAAGTACATGTCAACTTACGCTAACTCTAACCCCAACCTAACAGTCTACTGTTAATCTAATGATAATTAGTTGGCATGTAGATGCAATGTAACTAAACTCAACAAACGAACTATCAAAATAAAGAGTGACCTTTTTTATTCCACAAACCATCAGGGACAACACAATATAAAAGGTGAACATTTATATAACAATGATAAAAAATAAATAATATAAATAAAAATAAAGGGGCTGCACGGTGGCCCAGTGGGTAGCTCGTTTGCCTCACAGCAAGAAGGTCGCTGGTCCAAGCCTCGGCTAGGTCAGTTGGTGTTTCTGTGTGGAGTTTGCATGTTCTCCCTGTGTTCGTGTGGGTTTCCTCTGGGTGCTCCAGTTTCCCCCACAACTCCAAAGACATGCGGTATAGGTGAATTGGGTAGGCTTTTTTTTTTTTTTTTTTTTTTTTTATATATACATAGTGTACAGCATTTCTACACCCAATGATTTTAAGAATTAACAGGGGAATCAAAATTAAAACCTATATTTGAGATCTATCTCTTTTTTTTTATTTTTACAATTTCACAGTAGAAATAAAGAAATCAAAATAGTTAAAAAAAACTGTTAATGTGGAAGATGATTTATCAAATTTCTGTTTGTGTATGTGAAATTTTGCCAATAAAATAAAGAGATTAACAATATATTCAAGACTTTTGTTGGAATTGTTTTCATAATAATAAAAAATATATATTAAAGGCAAAATTATCAGCCCTCTTGTGATTTTTTTTTTCTTTTAAATTATTTTAATATTTTCAATTCTGTATGTTCATCAGAGAAAATACATTTTATAAGCATTCGCTATTGTTTGTTCTATAAAAAAAGATTTTATTTTTCTTAGTTGGACTGGCATTAAAGCATATTTAAAATATTTTAAAACCATTTTTAAGAAAACTTAGGTTACCCAGTTACCCTAGATAAGCCTTTTAATCACATTTTAAGCTGACTTATAGTACCTTGCAAATATAACTAAAACAGTATTATCTACTGGCATCATGGCAAAGACAAATTAATTAGTTAATAGAAAATACGTATTAAAACTATTATGTTTAACTGTGCTTTTGGAATAATTTATAAATAATTCTAATTTGTTCAAACACAGGCGGTTCATTCCGCTGTGGCGACCCCGCAAGGGACAAAGCCGACAAGAAAATGAATGAATGAATGAATGTTCAAACACAAGCATGTGTTTTTTTTTTTTTTTTTTTTTTTTTGCAGGTCAAATATTTAAAAATGATTGCCTATGTAATGTAAATAAAAGGTCAAATTAAGCAAGTTTATCATACTGTATAATGTGATTGTTTATTTACAAACTTTGCATCCGTTTTGTTTGTTTATATGAAGTATCAAAATTTGGGGAAATCGATTTTCAGAATGCAGAAATCTCTTAGATTTGCATATTAATGTATGTTGTGTAAATGAAGTCTAATGAGTTTGAAATGACTTGAAAATGGGTAAATTATGACAGACGTATCATTGCTGCAGG
Organism: Danio kyathit; assembly: GCA_903798195.1. Classification (NCBI taxonomy): domain Eukaryota; kingdom Metazoa; phylum Chordata; class Actinopteri; order Cypriniformes; family Danionidae; genus Danio; species Danio kyathit. The sequence continues at coordinate 23,954,210 of LR812532.1, read as the reverse complement.
GTAAGCTAACCCTTTAAGAAGGGGAATGAACGCTGGTACACAAGGTACTTTTACTTCTTTGATGTCTTGAACTGCCTGCTTCACACATAGCAGAACTAGACCTACTGAGTGCGCAAGAAACTTTAAAGAAATCCAACCAGCAAAGTTTAAAGAATTATGAAAGGATATGATGCATATATCACCACAACCTTTAGGCCTCATTACTGTCTTCGCCAGACACATAATCTCTCTTTATTTCCCACTCCCAGAATAAAAGCTAAATTCTATAGACCTAGCTATTTCCTCCTACTGAAGAGAATTGTGTCTGTGCATTGACAGCATGTGAGCATTCCTGCATCAGCACTGTCTGTGAAAAATAAAAAAGTGCCATATAAATGAAGAACACGTAACAATGCAATAAAAAACTTTGTTCCACTGTTCTGACAATGAAAATGCTTGGCCATTAAGCTGTATTTCATATTTTATTTTTGCTGGCACTCTTCTGAAAAACTCGTCTGAGCCTGTTATCATTATCATCTCAAAAAGCTTTTGAGCTGGCCTCAGTGTTTATCCGCTAAAGCTCACATCTGCCAGTTGCCCACTCGGAAAAAAGAAAGGTTATCTTTACAGCCATCCTACCAAAGGCCCTAATCAGCTATAGGGATTGAGCTCCGTGGCACGGATTCATCAGCAGCCCACTCGTTTTATAACCCTCGTACCTGCGTGTTTTGAACCGGTGAGATACTTTCAGAGCTCGGGTCTCTGGCGCCCGACTCAGAATCTGAGAGCGAGAGCCGCGTTACGACACCATGTGAGCGTCTCCATTCACGGCGATGCAATGGGCTGTGTGATGCGTGTTAAATGCCCACCCAGCTGCCGCCGATGCCCTCTCTCTAGATCTGCCCGCATCCTTGACTTTGATGTGATGCATATTTATGCGCAAGCTGCTCCACGCCATGCGGACACATTAACTTTGAGGTCGCTCACCCGCAACCTTCGCTTACGCCACCATCTTTCAGGTTCACCGGCACTCATGATCGGCCGATATTTATTTATTATAATCTCCCTTCACACAAGGTAATTAATTAATTGCCAAGCAGCTTGAAGCTGTCAGCCAGTATGTTTTGGTGTCACAAGGTTTCCCTCCACCTAGTTATCTGGTTTCCTCACAGGATTACAGTAGAGACAACTAACATGAATATTTAAAACGGATTCTAATTAAACTTGGGTGCATGAAGCGCACAAGGGACAAAGGGATCTGCAACTGAACCCTCCTCCTCGATTGATCCGCGCTCTCCGCGCTCCCGCTGATAAAGACAGCCGAAGAGGTGCCGTATTGTACGGGGGCGGAACTGACCGGTGGCTTTAACTCAACAGGTTGAAGAAAGGCAAAGGGGGAGAAAGGCAGCGGGTCACTTCTTCTAGACATTTAATGGATGTTCAATTATTGATAGCTCCTGGGGATCTGGTTGTACGGTAGTGGCTTCACACAAGTAATTCTGCTGCTTTCCACCAATTCTATTTTAAGCTGAGAGAATGGGACACGTTTTAATCAAATTTAGATATGGCCTTTTAGAGTTAAAACATGGCAAACGGTGTCACTCAGAGAGTACTCTATTAAAAAAGTCATAGGTAATAAAATGCATACATGTAGGCCTATATATTTTTTCTTCCACCGAATCTGTGGGGTCTAAATGTCTAAGTAGCCTGCAAAGCTTGCAAATGATATAATCCGCTTGACACTTTGAAAATACATTTCAAAAAAAATCTAAAAATGTCTGAGCATTTGATTAGTTCTTTTTCACTTTAAAGCCTTAGTGATTTGGGGGCCCTAAGCAATTCCAGGTATGGGCCCTAGCATTGTTGAAAAATAAATGGCATGTTAAAAAGTATATATATATATATATATATATATATATATATATATATATATATATATATATATATATATATATATTATAGGTGGGCATAGATTATTATATTTTTTTTTTCTAGATCTAATCTATATCTAATCTAGATTAATCTCACTCTAATCTTGGAATTAACCTAGATTAAAATGGCTCATTTGAATTCTGCCGAAGGCATTCAGAATATGTGTGCTACCCAAATTATGACTAAAAGTAAAGGCCTGTGCACACCGAGACCTTTTTTGCTCGCGTTTTTCGTCGACGTTTAATGCCTCGTGACTAAATAAAGGGCGCCAATGTGATCGTGTAAACCAACGCACAACCTTATGCTCGTTTTTTTGTTTTGACGTGTCGCTTCAAAACCTTCTCCACCAATCAGATTGGCACTTTTGTTCACGTGCACGGAGCTGCTGAAGTTACAGTAAACAGCACTTGGAGGCGCTCAAGCGCAAAACTGTCAATGCGAGCGCACATTGGAGAAGATGCCCAGAGGCGAAATGAACGTGGAGCTGCTTATTGCACTGGTGAACAATAATCATTTCTTCATCGCTAGAGCTGGAGCTGCTACTTGAACCATCCATAACAACAAGCATGTCAACTTTGTCTTCTTCTTCTGTGTTACAAGCGGGTGTCAGAAGCTTAAAGTTGTGTAGCGCCATCTTACGTCAAGGAGTGATTTTGCATACTCTTCTGCTCGATGTCAGTGAAAATTGATTGGGTTTGAATCCGGAAAAACGTCTTGAAAAACGCTGACGATAAACGCAAATGAAAAGCGTCCCGGTGTGTACAAGCCTTTAGTCTTAAAGAACGGGTTTCTCAAGCCAGTTGGCGCTTTAGACCAGGGGCTCATCCTCTGTTTCCAAAATGCATCACAAACTGCTTGAGAAACACACACACACACACACACACACACACACACACACACACACACACACACACACACACACACACCGCAAAATGCGGAAGTTTTTTTTTTCTTTCCATTCAGCGTGCGGTATTAAATTCCATAACACTTTCACCAGTCCTTACTCCTTATTTGCGTCTAATACCCCAGTTTGTCACGGGGGCATGAATGAAATGTTCATGAGTGAATGTGAAACTGACGACCTGCAGTTAAAGTCACCCACAATTACAGGAAACTCTTACATGAAAGCACTTTACATAAACACCTTAATTATATTATTGTCTATTAAGGCAAATAACTAGATTACAGATGTATGTAAACATAGTCAGTAGTGTCTTCGAAGTAAGTGAAAGATCCAGACGGGCATCCTGCTTATTTGATTCAGAAGGCCACTTTTTTTGTCAGACGGCTCACCGGTTTGACTTTCATTCACCGTCATTCATTTTAAAAAGCACCCGGTTCACTTTATTTGTATATGTTTTACTTGAACGCATAAACTCTACAGGTGCCTGATAGTTAGATCTGGAGCTAACATTAATCAGATTCACTCTAGTGAACTGCATCCATGTTAGCACGTCATGTTTGATGTGGTAATTTCACAGCCGGAATACACACAGGTTTGAAGACTCGTTCTCGCCACCTACAGCAATTCGACCAGGTATATATTCGCGCTAAAATATCAAGGTGAAAGTCATCATAGCTTGCCTAGATCCAGACCCAGCTCCGAACCCATCTTTGAGAATAGATTAACGGCGATATTTTGAATATATATAAGTGTCTCCTTATAACCGCCCACCACTAATATATATATATATGTGTGTGTGTGTGTGTGTGTGTGTGTGTGTAGTATATTTTATATATTTTAATATTTAAAGGAACCTTTATCTTTCTAATGTAAAATTAAAAGCAATAAATTCACAAATGTGACGCGGTGGCACAGTGGGTAGAACAATCGCCTCATCGCAAGAAGGTCGTGACTCGAGCCTTGGCTGGGTCAGTTGGCATTTCTGTGTGGAGTTTGCATGTTCTCCCCGTGTTCGCGTGGGTTTCTTCCAGGTGCCTGTACTCTGATCACTGGCAGACTGATGTCACTATAATAACTGTGATTGTGAACAACTGCATGAAAATAATAAATGGTCCATCTAAAATATTACATTTAAAACAGAGGAGAAGCAAATTGGTTTGACTCTATCAGGGAAACACCTCACACTTGCAGTGCTAAAACATTTGCCGTCGATATGCTGAGGAATGATCTGCTCTCAATGCTGCAGGTATGAGAGATGGCTATGTGGCACTGTGCAGTCTTTGAGTGCTCTGAGGCAGGGGAGAGGCCAACGGCATCACCTGCAGCTCGTTGCAAAGAGTAATGTTGGGAACTGTACAGCACAGACACATGACAGTCTATAAAAATCTCCAGTAACACCTAAAAACATTCACTTGTCGCTTTTCTGAAAAGTTGCTATAAGTTTTCAACATTGGCTAGCAGTTTGTTTGATTGAAGCGCTGCACTCACAACTCATGCATGTGCAGTACAGAAGGAATGCTCCCTTATTTATGGGGGCCCCAAGTTTTGAAAAGTAATAACATTAAAATCTTAACGGTTATAGACAGATTTTACAACATATGATAAAAAATGTGTAAAAGACCTATATGATTAATATAGGCTTCTTGGCATTGGTTTGCCAATAACCAATTCCCCCACTCACCCCCACCCCTGATTGTCCTAAGAGGCTGCTTACCTCGCTTATTGGTTAACCCCTTCAGACACAAATTATGTTCCAAGTTCTGAAAAGATGTAAAAGTATGTTTTCACAGCTCTCAAGGCTCCTCTAAATGAGACCAAATTATAATAATAAAAATTCAACACCCATTAAATATATACAAATGAAGTCAGAATTATTAGCCCCCCTTTGATTTGTTTTTTCTTTTTTAAATATTTCCCAAATTATGTTTAACAGAGCAAGGAAATTTTCACAGTATGTCTGATGATATTTTTTCTTCTGGAGAAAGTCTTATTAGTTTTATTTCAACTAGAATAAAAGCAGTTTTTAATTTTTTAAACACCATTTTAAGGACAAAATTATTAGCCCCTTTAATCTATATATTTTTTTCTGATAGTCTACAGAACAAACCATTGTTATACAATAACTTGCCTAATTACCCTATCCTGCCTAGTAAAATTAATTAACCTCGTTAAGCCTCTAAATGTCACTTTAAGCTGTATAGAATTGTCTTGAAAAATATCTAGTAAAATATTATTTACTGTCATCATGGCAAATATAAAATAATTGTAATTTTTTTTTATTTTGAGTTATTAGAAATGAGTTAATAAAATGTTTAGAAATGTTTATTATATTTAGAAATGTGTTAAAAATATCTGCGTTATACAAAAATTAGTGAAAAAAACAAAAAACAGGGGGACTAAAAATTCATGGGGGCCAATAATTCTGACTTCAACTGTATATACAGTATGTATATGTATATATATGGACATCAGGTCAGAACAGTTGTACGTCCTGAACATTATACCTACATAAATTACAAAAAAAAAAAAAAAAAAATAACGTGAAGATTAATTAATTAAGATTGTAACATTTTTACTTTAATTGTGAGGTTTTTGTTGTATAGATGGCACCTTGTTTATAACAAACTTCATCTCCATCTTCCTCATCACTCCATGTAGTGTACACATCTGAGATTTGTCTATCCGCTATATGCTCAAAAACCTCAGGATCTGTATATTCTGCATAAGATATGGTTTCAGCAATAAATCAGTACATTTATATAGTTGTTTTACATTAAAAAAGTTAAATCAGCATTGCTGGAGATTTAATTTCAGTAACAGATCTCGAACCCATTGTACATCCTAGTGGACAGACATATTTTTAAAAAATCCTGATCTAAAGCTTGCAATGTTACAAAAAATTTTAAACTTTAGTAAGTGCTATCCCTCTTTTTACATACAATCTATGAAATATTGGCAAGCATATCAATAAAACTAAATAAAAACATTGTAAATGTGGCTTACGTCTGTGTCTGGAGTGAAATAATGCTATGCTGCTTTTAAGGATTTTTTTTTTTTTCAAATTACAACATGCAGAGCCTTACCGCCATTTGATTGGATGACAACTGTCCATTCTCATGACTGCAGGCTTTAAATTAGAGGAAATGCTCAGGAAGCACAAAAAAACATGGGCTGGCATGTGATGTCCATTGTAATGGACACAGGGTCCGAAGGGGTTAAAGGCAGTAAAGGCAAAACCCAGACAGAAAAACCCTATAAAAGAACTTGCACATTTAAAAAAAAAAAAAAAAAAAAAAAAAAAAAAAAACAGACTCCAAGCTGCCTCTTTTAAGAGTTTGAAAATGTTTCAGAGACCAGTGTACATTTCCTGTGCAAGTTTAAAGTCTGTTTGAAATCTATGAGAGGATTTATACATTTATATCTGGGATTTGTCCAAGTCCTTTATCCCTTGCATGTGGCCTACATCAAACGCAGAGAGCTTGTTTGGTTGTCTGTATCAGCAAAGAAACATATTTCTCTAGAAGGTGGCCTTTCTCTGTGATGCACTGCAAGAACATGATGGAGGTGTTCTGTTTGGATGCGCGCATGTGTGTGTGTGCCTGTGTGTGCGTGTAGGCACCCAGCCCACAGCCGCATATGCAATGCGAGTGATCAATCATAGGAGTCACCGAATGTATAAGAAGGACTATAATCTTTCCTATTAAGCTATTTGATACTCGATAAGAGCACAGTTCCGGCTCTCTGCCTACGGTTGTTCGGATGTATCATTTCCCATCATTTGGTGTGAGTAACATTTCAATACCCCGCTTTAATTTGATTAAAGGTTGACATGAGCATAATAAGAATTAAATGCCATGCCAGCGGTGAAAATGTATCCCAGCGGAGAAAAAAAGCGACAGAAATTTCGAGAGGAAAACTCCAAACTCCCACTCCCTCCCACCTCACCTTAATGTCATTATTCCTGATCTGCCAGAGCTATTTTAGACCGCTGCCTAATTAAAAGAAATCCTGAGAGGTGAGGACATAGATAGGCTGAGATAGAGGATTGTGGTATTTTCCGTAGATGATGATGGCAGACGATCACAGAGAGCGCTGGTTCCCTCTTCAGAGAGCACTGCGAAGGGCTAAAGCTGCAAAAGCACCAATTAGCAAGAAGTGGAATGTGCGCTCGGGGACTTGGACATCATTAAGGGGTTATCTGATAAAGCATATGATTGAAAGGGCTTGCAATTGGGCAGTGTGCAGATGTTGAATGCATACACTGATTTTCCATTTTAAGTTTGCTAAATTGTAAATAAGTATGGAAGCCTGTTTCTGTACTATTTAATTAGGTTTGGAGCTAAACTCTGCTAGACAATGACTGTTGGATTGTTTCAAAACTGACTTGGTAAAACATGTACAGCATATGTTTGATTTTTATAAGCTTGTCCATATTTTATACAAAATGTGGATGGGGGTTTGGGGAAGGGGTTGGAGCAAATTCCTGCCGCACATTGGATTTGGCCCTCCAGAATTAAGGTTGTCCAGGTCTGGTGTACCATGGGGAGAAAGAGGAAAAATAAAATAAATTAATAAAATAATAATAATAATACTATAATATATATATATATATATATATATATATATATATATATATATATATATATATATATATATATATATATATATATATATTTGGAGTGTGTCTAAGTTCATACATTGCAAATTCTTCCATTCTAATGTCTTTATTTTCCGCAAGATTGGGAATTTTTGGACTACTTAGGCTGACTTTTTTCTAATTTCTGAGTTCACTGTTAATGATACAGGTAACTACAACTTGATAACCACAACTACAATAACTACAACTTGATTTCTCACAGTTGTGAGATTAATGGCACCTCACAATTTCGAGTTTATATTTAGCAAATGTTACTTTTTACTCATCTTGTAATTTTAAATAGCATTACATTTTCTTTCTATCTAGGGGTTGTTTAAACATCCACAGAACTTCTGTCCCAGCCAGTAGCAATCACCATAAATATGTGCAACGTTATTTCCATTGACTAGGATCACAACTGTGTGTTAGGGCAAAACAGCAAAAAAATAATTAGCTACCGCAATGAAAAACAGGCACAAACAAGGGGAACGGACTCTCAGCTACATGACTTTCCACCTTAGCTTTATCCACCAACTCCCATCTCATCAACCAATCAGGTCAACCCCATTTTCTTTTAATTAGGCACAGCCGATGTCCATACCTGGCTAAAAGGAATGACAGAAAAAAAGTGAGAGAGGGCACAAAGATAGAGAGAGAACTATACAAAACAAGTGACTACTTCACTAACTGACTAACAAACTAACTAACTAGGTAGATAGATAGATAGATAGACAGACAGACAGACAGACAGACAGACAGACAGACAGACAGACAGACAGACAGACAGACAGACAGATAGATAGATAGATAGATAGATAGATAGATAGATAGATAGATAGATAGATAGATAGATAGATAGATAGATAGATAGAAAAAAACAGATGTGTTGTGTGGTATCTATCTATCTATCTATCTATCTATCTATCTATCTATCTATAAAATATGACTAATGCACTAACTAACTACACAGACAGACAGACAGACAGACAGACAGACAGATAGATAGATAGATAGATAGATAGATAGATAGATAGATAGATAGATAGATAGATAGATAGATAGACAGATAGACAGATAGACAGATAGATAGATAGACAGATAGACAGATAGATAGATAGATAGATAGATAGATAGATAGATAGATAGATAGATAGATAGATAGATAGATAGATCAAAAGAGAGCTTTATTGTTTTGTGTTATAGTTTGTAATGTAATACTCATCAAAATCCATAAGACTGCCATTTTATAACTTTGACATATGTTATGTCACTATTAGTAGCTGAAAGCATCAATGTTAATTGGTAATGTTGTAATACAGTGGCTCCCAATCTTTTCATTTTTATCATTGATTTATTTATTTGAGAACTTTGGCCTTTGAACGCTTCTTCTTGGTTATGACAAATTCAAAGCTTCAAATATGAGGGATTTTTATGTGTCTTATCACCTCAGTCTAGTTCTGATGATTATCAAAAGGCTGATTTAATTAAGTTCACTATTCATGTTTGTCGTTTTGCATGCAGAATACGCCTCACTGTAAAATGCTGAATTGTTGAATTCAGGGTATTTTTGCTTATTTATGTAATTATCCTAATTTTCATTTCAATTAATCAGCTTGCAGTTTATTAAACATGTGTAATCAAGATCAAGAGCTCTTTGGTTGAACTTTACAATAAATGGGAATCTAAAATGAGCAGTGAGATGAATGTGGATAAAAAAGAATCTGTGTGTGCCTATACTATATGTTCTAACGGCAACATATGTTTGGTCTCTCCTTTTTAATCTTCTCTGCAGATGTTAATGTTCACTGAAATGAACCTTTTTTTTTCTTTCTTTTTTTTTTTTTGCTCAAGAAACAATTGAGCTTAATGGCTTTGGGCATGATTGCGCTCTCTGTGATTAAATTGCTGCTTTCATGATGTTTTCTCTGAAATCATTGTCTGTTTTAGCTTTGCATGTTAACAGTGCAGGAAATAGAGAGTAAGGCATTAGATATATATTAACAATTTTCAGCCTACAACACATTAAAAAATAAATAAATAAATAAATAACATTTATACTGTACACAATATGGCATCTGTTATGTATTATCATCATTTAAAGCTGGGACATGCATGCTCTCACATACATACATACATACACTGTACAAATATCTGTAAATTAGCAGTTGTCAGTATTTGTTTATTCATGCTTTTATCTTTATCTTTCCATGTCTATTTATGCTTTTGAATTGCATTATGTGACCTTGACCTTTCTTCCAACAACAATTTCCTTGCCCTGTTTAACATCATTTGGGACATATTTTAAAAAAGAAAAAAAAAATTCAAAAGGGGGCTAATAATTCTGACTTCAACTGTATATATATATTTATTTTACATTATATTATTTCAAACTACTAAAATGTCAATTAAATTCACTTTGTTAGACTGTATAGTTGAATTTTTAACATCAAAAGTCAACAGAGCAGAGATCAAGTTACCATATTGCAATTCACAACCGTAAAGAAACTAAAAATACAAAGCATGAAAATGGTTAATTTTGTTTTACATACAAACATAAATGCTGAAATGATTTTTGGCAAGTGACTATATTTTGTTTGTTTGCTTGTATGTATGTATGTTTGCATTTATGTATGTATTAATTTTCTTTTCGGATTAGTCCCTTTATTAATCTGGGGTCGCCACAGCGGAATGAACCGGCAACTTATCCAGCATATGTTTTTACGCAGCAAATGTCCTTCCAGCTGCAACCCATTACTGGGAAACATCCATACACACTTATTCACACACACACGCACACACACACACACACTATGGCCAATTTAGCCTACGCAATTTACCTGTACCGCATGTCTTTGGAAACGTCAACTGACCCAGCTGAGGCTCAAACCAGCGACTTTCTTGCTGTGAGGCGGACCTGTTACCCAATGTGCCACCGTGCAGCCCCTTTTGTAAGTATGTTTGTATGTATACTGGGGCGTAACTTTCACTGTCGACAAGGGGGACATATGCCTTTAACTTTTTATCATTTTATTCATATGTTTTTATCCAGATGATAATGCACCAATACATATAGCAGGACTGATGACAGAGTGGTTTGATGAAGATGACAGTCACCAGATCTAAATATTATTGAGCCACTTTAGAGTGTTTTGGAGGAGCGAGTCAGGAATGGTTTTCCTCCACCAGCATCACATAGTGACCTGGCCAATATTCTGCAAGAAGAATGGCTCAAAATCCCTCTGACCACTGTGCAGGACTTGTTTCTGTGAATTGATGCTGCATTGGCCACAAATGGAGGCCCTACACCAGACTAATGAACTATTGTGGTCTAAAACCAGGCATTTCAGTGTCGTTGTCCAACCCCTGTATGTGTGTGTGTATGTATATTGAACAGAAAGCATTCAGATCATTTCTTAGTCATTCATTTTAACATTTTTGGCTCTATACACCAACACAATCGGTTTGTATTGAAGTGAACAAGATGCGCTTTGTCAGCTTTAATTTGAGGGTATTTTCATCCAAATCAGGCAAACAGTGTAGAAATGACAACAGTTTGCATATGTGCCTCCCATTTGTTAGGGGTCCAAAAGTAATTGGACAATTGGCTTCTAAGCTGTTTCATGGCCAGGTGTGTGTCATTATCCCAATTACAATGAGCAGATAAAAGGTCCAGAGTTCATTTCAAGTGTGCTATTTGCATGCAGAATCTGTTACTGTCAACTCTCAAGATGAGATACAAAGAGCTGTCACTATCAGTGAAGCAAGTCATCAATAGGCTGAAAAAAGAAAACAAACCCATCAGAGAGATAGCAAAAACATTAGACGGGGCCAAAATAACTTTGGAACATTCTTAAAAAGAAAGAACGCACCAGTGAGCTCAGCAACACCAAAAGACCCGGAAGACTATGGAGTACAACTGTGGTGGATGACCAAAGAGTTCTTTCCCTGGTGAAAAACACTCTACATAACAGTTGAACAGATCAAGAACTCTTTCCAGGAGGTAGGTGTATGTGTGTCAAAGTCAACAATCAAGAGATGACTACACCAGAGTGAATACAAAGGGTTCACCACGAGATGCAAAACATTGGTGAGCCTCAAAAACAGGAAGGCCAGATTAGAATTCAAAAAAGCCTTTACAGTGCTGGAACAACATCCTATGGACAGATGAGATCAAGATCCACTTGTATCAGAGTATGGAAAAGGAAAGGAACTGCTCATCCTAGGCAGTGAAGCATGGTGGTAGTAGTGACATGGTGTGGGCGTGTATGGCTGCCAATGGAACTGGTTCTCTTGTATTTATTGGTGATGTGACTGCTGACAAAAGCAACAGGATGAATTCTGAAGTGTTTTAGGCAGTATGTTCTGCTCATACTAAGCCAAATACTTCAGAACTCATTGGACGGTGCTTCACAGTACAGATGGAGAATGACCCAAAGCATAATGCAAAAGTAACCAAAGAGTTTTTGAAGATAAATCGATGGAATGTTATGCAATGGCCAAGTCAATAACCTGAACTGAATCCGATTGAGCTTACATTTCACTTGCTGAAGACAAAAAATGAAGGGAAAATGTCCCAAGAAAAAGCAGAAACTATAGAGGTCTGGTAAAGCACCAATGAAACCTACCGTCTGGTGACGTCTATGGATTGCAAACTTGAGGTTGTAATTGACTGCAAAGGATTTGCAATTAAGTATTAAAAAGGGAAAGTTTGATTTATGATTATTATTCTGTCCAATTACTTTTGGACCCTTAACAAGTGGGAGGCACATATGCAAACTGTTGTAATTCCTACAGTGTTCACCTGATTTAGATGTAAATATCCTCAAATTAAAGCTGACACTCTGCAGTTAAAGCACATCTTGTTCGTTTCATTTTAAATCGATTGTTTTGGTATAAAACCCAAAATGTTAGAATTGTGTCAATGTCCCAAAATTTATGAACCTGTATATATACAGTTGAAGTCAGAATTATTAGCCCCCTTTTGATTTTTTTTCTTTTTTTAAATATTTCCCAAATGATGTTCAACAGTATGTCTGATAATATTTTTTTTTTCTTCTGGGGAAAGTCTTTGTTTTATTTTGGCTAGAATAAAAGCAGTTTTTATTTAAAAAAAAAAAAAAAAAAAACATTTTAAGGTCAAAATCATTAGCCTTTTTAAGCTATATATTTTTTCTCGATAGTCTACACAACCAACCATCGTTATACAATAACTTGCCTAATTACTCTAACCTGGCTAGTTAACCTAATTAACCTAGTTAACCCAGTTAAGCCTTTACATGTCACTTTAAGCTGTATAGAAGTGTCTTGAAAAATATCTAGTCAAATATTATTTACTGTCATCATGGCAAAGATAAAATAAACTAGTTATTAGAAATGAGTTATTAAAACTATTATGTTTATAAATGTGTAGAAAAAAAAGTCATCTCTCCGTTTAACAGAAATTGGGAAAAAAATAAACAGGGGGGCTAATAATTCTGACTTCAACTGTGTGTGTGTATATATATATATATATGTATATATATATATGGCGACGCAGTGGCGCAGTAGGTATAGCTGTCACCTCACAGCAAGAAGGTCGCTGGGTTGCAGGTTTGAACCTCGGCTGGGTCAGTTGGTGTTTCTGTGTGGAGTTTGCATGTGTTGAGTTGTCCTGCGTTCGTGTGGGTTTCCTCTGGGTTACTTCCGGTTTCCCCCACAGTCCAAAGACATGTGGTACAGGTGAATTAAGCTAATATTGTCCATAGTGTATGAGTGTGAATGAGTGTGTGGATGTTTCCCAGAGATGGGTTGCGGTTGGAAGGGCATCCACTGTGTAAAAACGTGCTGGATAAGTTGGTGGTTCATTCCGCTGAGGCGACCCTGGATTAATAAAGGGACTAAGCTGACAAGAAAATGAATGAATGAATATGAATATATACATGGCAAAATTTAAAGTACCTTGCCATTTTTTATTTTTGGCTATAACCCGACCGCAGACACGGTGTCAAAAAATACAGTTAAAATTCATGTCTCTGTAAAGCTAAATTGTAGCAGTTTCAGATGACATTGCAGATGGGTCTTGCTGTTGGACTGCTCTCATTTTGTTGACACATGCCAAATTCTTTCCATCTCGCTCATCTACATTTGCTTAGACAGACACAGCAGATCTGGTGCATTGCTATCTTTTTAAACCTGGTCTGGCTGGTGCTAAACTTCAGCTGAGACACGGCACACATTTGCCCAGATCGGCACTAAATCTGCAGTTTCCTTGCAGAGCAGAAATCTAGTATGTAAACCATCACAGCGGAAAAGTCAATCTTGTCGTGTTTGCAGTTTCATTTTGTGAATTAAAGGTTGTGTTCATTTCCTACAACTGCTGCATGTGTTGTTAGCAGTGTATTTTTGGACATTATCAAAAAATATCCTTACTGAAATGCTGCTGTCCTTTGCTACATCTGTGCCACCCACAAATGTAATTTGCTAATATATTTTGAAAAATGTTGAAAATTGCTATTGACAAGTCACTGGCTCCAACATTGTTAAAACTATCTTCTTTAATGCTCAAAAGTAAAAAAAAGAAAAAGTATGTAAGTAAATTATAGCAATTATTGGGTAAACATTAAGTTTGAATTCAGCCCATATGTTGCATAGTAGAATAAAGGAAAGAAAACTAACAAAGAAAAAAAAAAATATATGAAAAATAACTGTATTCCTAGACACTATGAATTATGCAGTGTTTTTCGTCTGGGGTTTTATTTATTTATTTATGTATTTATATTTTTTTATATTGGCACATCTGTGTTAGTCAGAGTGACTAATCAATCCTCATTTAGTTCAGCTTTTTAACTCAAGGTCTGAATGCCAAACATATTCAATTATTGATGTGTTTTCTCTAAATCATTAATCTAACAATAATTCTCTGAAAGCCTGTATCACAAATACAAAGAAAGCAATGTTAAATGGTGTTACACAACTGTATTTAACCCTCATACTATGATCCAGGTCCAAATTCCTGGCACAATTTTTATGTGTCAAACTGAACCTAAATGAAACCAACCAACCATGGAACCATGTTTTATGGAATTGGTTCAGTTTTTTGACTCGATGTTTGAATGCCAAACATATCCGATTATTGATTTGTTTTCTCTAAATCATTAATCTAACAATAATTCTTTAAAAGCCTGTATCACAAATACAAAGAAATCTATGTTACATGGTGTTACACAATTGTATTTAACTGAACTTAAATGAAACCAACCAACCAACAAACTAACTAACCAACCAACCAACCAACCGACCCACAAACCCACTCACCAAGCGAACACCAACATGTAGCATTAAAACTTCTTACAGAAACATGAAATAGACTAAATAAACCTTTCTTTCTTTCTTTCTTTCTTTCTTTCTTTCTTTCTTTCTTTCTTTCTTTCTTTCTTTCTTTCTTTCTTTCTTTCTTTCTTTCTTTTTATTGCATGTACATGAGTAGAATAACTCACTTTAGTCTCAAAATAGACAACACTACATAAATCATCATCTCTTAAAGTATTTACTGTAGATTACATCTGAATTTGTAACAGAAACAAGAACATTCATACTTTGAGTGAAAAATCCAACCGGAATTGTTGTCAGCACAGACTGGTTTCAAGCTCTCATAAACAAAACTTGTCTAAATGATTTTTTGTCAGCTTTGTATTTCGCAAAATGAACCAGAGTTGTTTATGGTTGGAGTCCCCATTAAAGTTAATCAAGAGACTTGGTTTCTTGGTATTACCTTTGACAGCAAACTGTCTTTTATTCCTCATATTAAATTATTAAGAAGGAAATGTTTTAGAGCCATAAATGTTTTATACACTTATTCAAAACCCAATGGGGAGTTCAACACTTCAGCTTTTATGAATTTGTAGAGAAGTATGATTTGCACAAATCTGGACGTTGGAAGTATAATTTATGGATTAGCCAGGAATCATACAGTACAACTTTTACTGTAAATCATGAATCAAGGTATATAAGTGGCTTTGGGAGCCTACAGAACCTCACCATTTCAAATCATGTATAGACAAAGTCTGTGTAGATGCCAATGAAGCTTCCTTGTACATCAGACACATGAAGTTGGCCCTATGACATTTTTTTTTTCAATTCAGCATTCAATTGCATGAAGTTAACTCCTATCTGGAGAATGAGTAGATTTAAACATTTTGAAATGCACATCTCAAAAATACATCTGGAGTTAAAAACAAACACTAAAATCACAAGCACATCTGAATGATCTGAATCTGATCTGAATGTATGAAAATAAGAGTATTTTCTACATTTTAAGGTCAATGCTTAGTCCTTATATATATATATATATATATATAGGGGTGTAACGGTTCACAAAAATCACTGTTCAGTTCGATACGACACAGAGGTGTCACAGTTCTGTATTTTTTCCAAACAGCAAAAAAAAATCAATAAATGCTAGAGAATTTCTTTGATTTGCACTTAAAAAATAATAAAATTAATAAAACTAACATCATTAAAATATGTTTTTTTTTTTTTTACTTTGAACTGTGATGGAACTATACTCCACTCATCTTCCGGGGTTTCTTCTTAGCAGCAAATAAGACAAAAAGTTATTTATACCCAAAACTAAAAACCCCTTAAAAAATGATATGTAATATTGTAGTAGTTAAACAAATAGAAAGAAAAGAACAATTTTGTTTTATATGGAACTCAGTTTTAATCAATGTTTAAGTAATTTTATTTTAATTATTTTCAGAAGTGTCCACATTTTCTTCAGACAGCACAGATCGGCTTGTATGACTGTCACCTGCCGTTGCAGTGGATCTGAAAGCAGGAGCTGTTGTCTGACTGAAATGTGCTTGTGAAGGAATAATGTAACGGGGCTCAATTCCATTTAACATTTTCTTAAAACATGAATTTTATACTACCAAGTAAGGTTTCGTGTCCATGGCTATAAATGTGCAGATCACCTTTATGATTTGTTTTGCCCTGTTCAAATATGTAGGAAGTGCCTGTCTGAAGGGATAGTTATTTGTAGTGTGCATGTTTCTAGTTTTCGTCTATTTCCAGTTATTGACACATTGGCATGATATCGGTGTAAATGAGTTGACATGTTCAAGATATTACCACTTATGTAGCTTACTTTCGTGTAGCAGATGCGACATATCGTTTTTTAACCACCACTCTCTTGCCATCACCCTCATAACCAGACCTGTTGGTTATAGGATTGTATTAACATTACTAGCCATTTTGCATTAAGCTAGTGCAGCGTATGTCTGACTGGAGTAGTGTTTGGAGGTGGGCGGGGCAGTCAGCATGTTGCCTGTCACGTCCTCTAGGATACCTAGTTGAGCGTCTTTGGTCTCTTTTATCTTTTCAGGTATTAGTCGTAATAAATCATTTGGTTTGTAATGCGTACCGGACCGAAAGCCTCATGCCGAACAGTTCAACAAGGGTTCCACACCCTTAATATATACAACAACTATAATTAGAGAACTATTTAAAAATGTTCACTATCTGTCCAGATTAATAGCCACTTTGCTGTCTGTCTTGATTGATTGATTGATTGATTGATTGATAGTGTTCACAAGCTCAACAGAAAGGACTGTGATTGGCTCTTATGATCACAGCTGTTTGCTGAGCAGTGATACAGAAACAAATACACTAAAGCATTTGAAAGCTTTTCTATTAGCTTATCTATCATTTGGATTGCTCATATATCTGCTAATAGACTGATCATCTGATAGACGCAGTGGAGAAGACTCGGTCTGCAGACACACTTTTACCTGGATCCACAAGAATCACTGTAAAAGCTGGAGGACAGGAAAATATTACCTCATGGACAGGCCATCAGGTCTGAGAGAGGAGAGAGAAGCAGAGATGAAGTTTTACAGCATATGCCTCTATTTCATCCATAGCAATGAAATAGGGGTCTTGGGTCCTACTATGCCTTCGGTGTCGGTAAAAGACTGACCCAGCAAATTTGCAAGCAGTGAATTGTGTACAGTTGTCAGCTTTTTAATTATTGGAACATTTTAATTACTCACAATTGCGTCTTGCATCTCTCGGCATAGTTTGCTATCTCAACAGCTCATATGCAATATAGTTTTATAGAACAATATAGAATAGCCTGCATCTGCATTGTGATATTTCAAATAAAAAAAATATATACAGTTGAAACCAGAAGTTATATACATAAACTGTATAGACTAGTATTTAAGGAAAACCTCAAACACACTGCTTCCTTGTGTGACAACATGGTAAAATCAACAAGCCAGAATCAACAAAAAAGCCAGATTACAATTTGCTAAATTACACTGGGGAAAATAATATTTTTTGTGGTCTGATGGAACTAAGATTGAACTGTTTGGCCATAATGACCAGTGTTACATTTGGAGGACAAAGGGGAAAGCTTACAAGCCTATGGAACACCATCCCAACTGTGAAGTATGGGGGCGGCAGCATCATGTTGTGGGGCTGTTTTCATGCAGGAGGGACTGGTTCACTTCACAGCATATGGCATCATGAAGAAAGAACATTAAGTAGAAATACTGAAGCAACATCTCAAGACATCAGCCAGGAAATTAAAACTTGGCCACAAATGGGTCTTCCAAACATACCATGACCCTAAGCATACTGCCAAATTAGTTAAAATGTGCTTTAAGGACAACAGAGTGAATGTTTTGGAGTGGCCATGACAAAGCCCTGAACTCAATCCTATAGAAAATTTGTGAGCAGAGTTAAAAAAAAAAAAAAACTTGTGAATCTGACTCCAATTCTGTTAGAAGAAATGGGCCAAAATTCCTGCAAACTATTGTAAGAAGCTTGTGGAAGGATAACCAAAACATTTGACCAGTTACACAGTTTAAAAGCAAAGCTCAAAAAATACCAAGGAAATGTACGTAAACTTTTGACTGTCTAGAAATTAATAAAAAATTCTCCAAAAAAAATGTTGACATTATTCTGGCATTTAGAAAATGTAAATGATTTAGGTAATCCTATCAGACCTAAAATAGTAAACGTTTAGTATGATTTACCATCAGACATTTTTTTTTTTAAAAATGGTTATGTTCCTTTTTTTAGAGTGTATGCAAACTTCTGGTTTCAACTGTATATTTGAAGACACCTAATATTTTAATAATTTGAGCTTTTAAAAACATTCCTTCATTTATTCATTAACTTTCCAGCTTAGTGCCTTATTTATCAGGGGTCGCTTCAGCAGAATGAAACAATGGCAGAAAATTTATATGAAATCAAATGCTGCATCAAATTGAACTGAATCATTTTTAATTCAACTAGAACTACACCAGCATTCCACCACAACTCTCATGCCTGCCTGATATAGTAAAATGTTTCTATCTGAAATCTGACATATTGTTATGGACTTTTATTCTCTATTTTTTATATGCCAAGATGCTTTGACATAATCTACATCGTAAAACCTCTACAGAAATAAACTTGACAACTTTCAGTGGTGTAAGTCGCATTTGTCAAACACAAAAAGGAACATGGTATGGTTTGACTCGTTACAGTTGCCAAATATTGCCAATAAACAAACACACATAAATAAATAAATAAATAAATAAATAAATAAATGCAGTACATACATACATGAACAAGCCCTTAATCTTATTACTAAACACTATAATAAAACATTTTCTCTTGGAAATAAATCCCCCATATTTCAAAATATTACTAGTTATCGGTGTCATAACCTTTATACCTTAAGTCCAAAGAACCATCAATTAAAATGCTGTAAGAGGATATGACAACTCTGGAGGTAAACTCTCTGCAAAAAAAAAAAAAAAGATTGTCAAACATAACAAAACATGATGCCTCCTGTTAATGGGAAAGTAGTACTTTTCTTTGACCATAATGAGAGTTTGGTTCCTGTGATTTTATTTTGTTAAAAATCATTGTTATGAATAATAGAATGTCAGTCATAACAATTCAACCATTCTTTACAGACAGAATCATTGACTTCACTCTCAAATTTAATCATGTAATGCATTTGTTACTCCTGAAATGTTATAGTATGCAATGTAAATGAAAGATAATGACCCAGAATGTGTTGTTATTTTAGATTGGTAATTATTATTATTATTATTATTATTATTATTATTATTATTATTATTATTATTATTATTATTATTGATTGATTGGTTTGTTGATTGATTGTAGTCTTTGTAATGTTTTTTTTATTTATTTATATAAATTAAAATACAAAAAGGATTTTTTAAATAACAACTGCATTTATTATATGTATTTATTTATTTATTTATTTATTTATTTATTCATTTATTTATTTATTTTGTCACCAATAACTCAATTTTTGTCAAAATTGAGTTATTCACATATTCTTATTAAATGACAACTTACACATTATGGGATGTTTTTTTATAAGTTGTTAACATTTTAAGACTTTTTATTTAAACAACAAATGTTACACACGCACTGTTTGCTATGGAATGCAAAAACTTTGAAGCTCAATATCTCAAAATCATTCAGAATGCAGATATAACCTTATAATTCTAATATAATATCCTTATAATTCTATAAATTTATTAAATTATTTATTTATTTATTTGTTTGTTTGTTTGTTTGTTTGTTTGCTTGTTTGTCTTTAAGTCACGTTTGGTCATATGACAGTAAAAGCAAAAGGTGAACTATAACAAAATGTTTGTATATTTATTTATTTATTTGGTGAACTATATTTAAAGGTGAATTATAAAAAAAAAATGTTTGTTTATTTATTTATTTATTTGTTTGTTTCTTTTTTGCTTGTTTTTATGCCTTGTTTGGTCATATGACAGTTTGAGCAAAAGGTGAACTATAAAAAAATGTTAATTATTTATATTTATTTATTTATTTATTTATTTATTTATTTATTTGTTTATTTATTTATTTATTTATTTGTTTGTTTGTTTGTTTGTTTATTTGTTTGTTTATTTGTTTGTTTATTTATTTGTTTATTTTGTTTTATTTTTAAGACTCACATCACATCAAATGTTACCAAAGCAGCATGCATTTTAGAGCCAGCATCTGCCCCTATGTAAAATAAACACAAGCCCTGTGTGTAGAAACAGTTTGATATTTACTAAGGGGGTGGAGAGAAGCGTCAAAAAGTCAAAGTGATAACCGATGAAAGGATGACCTTTCATTTACGATACATTTATTGTGTAAGGAAAAAAAAAAATGCCAGAGTATCGAAATGCCAAGCTGCCCTCCTCCACAGAGATAGAGGAGATTACCTGATCCCGACTGCTTCACCTCGCTACCCAAGCAGATGCAGAGGCCTCAGTATTGTACTGACAGATGCAATTACACTTTTATTATTTGTTTACTTTTGGTGTGAATCAAATGTTCCCCTAACGTTCCTATATGGTTCATGTTAATATTCTCAGATGGTAGAACATGTATAAACAAATCATTATCAACAGCTGTTGTTACCACTATATTGATGGCCAAACTGACCTGCAAACAGTTTTTTTTTTTTCTTATTTTCTTCTATCACAATTTCATCATCATTTTCATCATCATCAAGTCTGTGAAAATAATCACACCTGAGAAATGCATATAACTTCTCCATATGAGAGGGATCTTTAAGCTATCATCACCAAAAAAGCCTTTTATACAAAGTAGTAAATTTCAATAGTTTTCACATTCACAGCTTACATTTCAATTCTTTCAAATACATATTTTTTCCTATTTATTTATTTATTTATTTATTTATTTATTTATTTATTTATTTATTTATTTATTTATTTATTTATTCATTCATTCATTCATTTATTTATTTATTTTATATATTTACAAATTCCAGTTCAATTCCTTGTCAACGACTTTTTTAGAAATATTCCTAGGGAAAAAAAAACGTGACGTGTCCAATACTTATTTAATGTATAACAATACTCTAATATATACAGTTGAAGTCAGAATTATTAGCCCCCCTGAATTATTTGCCCCACTGTTTATTTTTCCCCAATTTCAGTTTAACAGAGAGATTTTTTCAACACATTTCTAAACATAATAGTTTTAATAACTCATTTCTAATAAATTATTTATTTTATCTTTGCCATGATGACAGTAAATAATATTTTACTAGATCTTTTTCAAGACACTTCTATACAGCTTAAAGTGATACGTAACGGCTTAACTAGGTTAATTAGGTTAACTAGGCAGGTTAGGGTAATTAGGCAAGTTTTTGTATAACGATGGTTTGTTCTGTAGACTATCGAAAAAAAATAGCTAATATTAAAGGGGCTAATATTTTTTTTAATGGTTTTTAAAAAATAAATAACTGCTTTTATTTTAGCCAAAATAAAGCAAATTATTTTTAATAGATTTTTTATTTTATTTTATCAGACATACTGTGAAAATTTCACAGTAAAATCAAAAGTGGGGCTAATAATTCTGACTTTAACTGTGTATATATATATATATATATATATATATATATATATATATATATATATATATATATATATATATATATATATATATATATATTTATATATATATATATATATATATATATATATATATATATATATATATATATATATATATATATATATATTTATTTATTTATTTATTAAATCCCCAATGAACATTGCAGGGACATTTTGGTACATCCCCGTAACCTAAGAGTAACATAAAGAAAACAGTCCTGGCTAACCTAAAATTGTTAGTTGGGTATTATAACGGCACAAACAGCACAAACTCCTTTCCTCTGGGATTCCTTCGGAAGCATATTAAGCCACAGTGGCTCACAAATGAAATTGACAGCTGAGTAAATCTGACTTAGAGCAGTGGGAGAACTCATGCAGCAAAGCACCACGCAGGAGCATCACTTCTTAAACTTCTAGAGGCTCTGGCCACGATAAACATGTTCCGAGCTCCCACTGAGCAGCATATTACAGGATCGCTGTCTGTCTGCTGGCCGGCTCAACTTTTTCTTTCTATAGTTGTCGTCCCTATAGGCGGATGTTCAAGTCAATCTGGGTCGAAGCTTTGCAAATGCATACACATGTCCTGCCTATCTGAACACAAGCACCGTTCCATTTTACTTAAGATACCTACAATGTAAAGAATATTACTGACATGGATAAATAAACATTAAATAGCAATCCCAACTTTTTGTTAAAATAATAATAATATTATATGAGTTACAGTTAACTATATACACTTAAAATATCTTTTTTTTTTTTGCAGCTTGTTCCAACTAGTTGTTTAAAATGAGCTGATTCAATACACTAACTGTGCTTTTGAGGTTTATATATATATATATATATATATATATATATATATATATAAAAAGATTTAAGTTGATTGAACATAAAACAATTAAGTTGTCCCCCAAAAGCACAGTAAGTGTGTAGATAGATAGATAGATAGATAGATAGATAGATAGATAGATAGATAGATAGATAGATAGATAGATAGATAGATAGAATTGCTATATATACTGTATATATATATATATATATATATATATATATATATATATATATATATATATATATATATATATATATAATAACTAAAATGTAGACTTAAAGCATTATAATTGCTATTTTTTTTCCATATAACATGTCCACTAATATATTACTTTACAAATTGTATTGTAAATAAATAACTTAAACATGATTCAATAATATTACTGAAATTAATATAAAAATATGAATGAATATATTCACATAACACCTTAACACCATAGTAAGTGTAATGTAAATGGGACTCTGGCATAGTAGTGCGGATCCAAATGCAAGTTTATTATACAGAAATGATCAAGCAAGCAATGGTCAACACAGGGGCAAACAGATGTATACAGGGAATCCAGAGTTGTGGTCAAATAACAGGTGAATGGTCAGCCTCGGTGGCAAGTAAACAATAAACAAACAAAACAAAGATCGGTACACGGCAAGCCAAGACAAGGAAACTGCACTGTAATGTTCAAAACAGTATAACAAGACTCAGCCCTGACGCGTGTGCGTGTGTGTGTGTGTGTGTGTGTGTCTGTGTGTGTGCTGTATAAATAGTCCTTGTAATCAGTTCATGAACAGCTTCAGCTGTGTGTTAGCAAACAGTGGACAACCGCAACAGGTGTGAGTGTGTGGTGCATGACTGGATCTATAGTCCATGTAACGGATTTGTAGTCCTTTAGTGATCTGTGTTTTTACCAGCAATCTGCCAGTATTAGATCGCTGGTGATTGTGACAGTAAAGTATATAATTAATTTTAACAATTCATAACTCAAAAAGAAAAGAAGTTAATGATATTTATGCCATATAAAAAACAGCAAGTCATCTAGAGAAAGCATAATTAAAAAAAAAAATGATATTTTATAAAAAGTATATATATATATATATATATATATATATATATATATATATATATATATATATATATATATATATATATATATATATATATATATATATATATATATATATATGCAAGGTAAGTTCAAGGTAAATTTAACCTTTGAATGATGTAAAATAAAGTGTTTTGTATTATTACATATAAGCATGCTGTCAATTCTGTTTACTTACTATGAAAATTGTAGGCTGTAAAAACGTTATCCAATGTTTATAGCTTCTTTAAAAAAGACATATAGCAGGAAAAAAAGATAATCATAAATGGAAGACGTTGATGGTTATAGGAGTGAACAGGCATCTTTGTGTAGTCAAAGGCAGCAGGGGACTGTAATGTCCACTCCACAGTTGGCAGCAACAGATCCGCTGTGTCTCATCTGTTCCAATTGAGTCTTGTGCCTCCTCAAATATCGCAACGCTTCTATTAACTACGAAGATAGCAGTAGCAGTCACATTGTGGCCCACTGGGCACAGATCCAAGAAAAAAACTAAACATGCCAATTGTGCGTATTGTTCAACTGCGGTCCTTCAATATTGTGAGGACAGGTGAATAACTGAAAATAGGATATTATGGGGTCAAGTGATACACTATACGCTGGAAGAAATCACTTCACAAATGAATTTGTTAATGTTTATTTTTCAAAGTAATCATTTTGTCAGTGGTTTAGTTGTACAGACAAGGTTGTACACATGGAAGTAACAATACATAGTGTGAATGTGATCTGTATTAAATAAGTAAGTAATGGGCAGCACGGTGGCTCAGTGATTAGCACTGTCGCCTCAAGGCAAGAAGGTCGCTGATCCATTTCTGTGTGGAGTTTGCATGTTCTCCCCGTGTTCGCGTGGGTTTCCTCCCGGTGCTCCAGTTTCCCCCACAGCCCAAACACATGCTCTATAGGTGAAATGAATAAGCTATTGGCCATAGTGTGCGTGTGAATGTGAGAGTGTATGGGTGCTTCCCAGTACTTTGTTGTGGCTGGAAGGGCATCCACTGCATAAAACATATACTGGATAAGTTGGTGGTTCATTTTGCTGTGGCGACCCCTGATAAATGAAGGGACTAAGTCAAAGGAAAATAAATGAAGTAAGTAACTGACTGAATGAATAAATAAATAAATAAATAAATAAATGTAACCATTAAGAATTGCGGAGTCATTAATATCTGTCAAACATTGAAACTAATAAATTTATAAAAGTCCGAAAATCGCAAGTAAAAGTATTTATTTATTTATTTATTTTTATTTTTTAAATTTATTTATTTATGTATTGCAAAGCAGTGGCTCAGTGGTTAGCACCGTCGCCTTACAGCAAGAAGGTTGCTGGTTCGAGTCTCAGCTGGGTCAGTTGGCATTTCTGTTTGGAGTTTGCATGTTCTCCCTGTCTTCGTGTGGATTTTCTTGAGGTGCTCCAGTTTCCCCCACGGTCCAAAGACATACTGTAGGTTCATTCTGAAAACATAGCCCTATATACATTTTTTGGTGATCGCGAATTATGAGGAACGTATGGCTTCATTTCGTCTTTAAAACAAACTCTACTGGGTGGTATGATGCCGTTCCTTTTCGCGGTTAACAGCTGACTGCTTACTTATGTGTGGACGGCTTTTCCCCTGTTACCAGTTTGTCCAGTGGCTCGCTACAAAGGTCAGAGGATCTAAGATGCAGAGCGGAGTTGATGTGACAACAGGTTTGAATCTGGCAAAGAATGCATCCAGAAAGCAGGTAAAACAAAAACCAAAAAATAAAATAAACAAGTAAACAACAGGGTGAGAATGTGGTGAAATCTGAAAACGTGGCAAAAATCAGGTGGCCGTTAGGGCTTTTCCTTTTTCTGTACTTCTTTTAAAAACACTGTCGGTTAGATTTAGGCGCTGGTCAATCAGTGCTTTTAAAAACACTATTGATTGGGTTTAGGGAAAGAGGAGGGTGGGTCAGGCAATTACTCAGTCAGTCAGTCAGTCGACAGCAGCCTCTGGTAGATTTATGCCAAAACAGCAGGCGAGAATGGCACTTGCGAGAAAAAATTGAGATCTGAAGAAGCGTACACAGCAGCCTCTGGCGGATTCACGAAAACAAAAACTGCAAAAAAAAAAAAAAAACATAGCTCCTGAGACGAATTTGGCACTCTTTAGAAATGTATATAGCGGTATGTTTTCAGAATGAGCCTGGTTTGCTTGTGGTATAGGTGAATTGAATAAACTAAATTGACTGTAATGTATGTGTAAATGAGTATGTATCACTTATACTTTCCCAGTATTGGGTTGCAGCAGGTAGGGCATCTGCTAGTGTAAAACATATGCTGGATAAGTTGGTGACACCTGATGAATAAAAGCACTAAGCCGAAGGAAAATTAATAAATGATTGAATTAATAAATAAATAAATTAATATATTTATTTACTTGTTTATTTATTTATTTATTTGTTTGTTTTATTATTGGGTCCTTGTTGACTGTTATAATGTATTTCAAAACAAACAAACAAATACATACAGCATGAATGATTGAATGAAACAAACAAACAAACAATAAATAAATAAATAAGTATTATTACATTTATAAAATTAATTATTGGTTAATAGCATTATTATTATTATTATTATTATTATTATTATTATTATTATTATTATTATTATTATTATTATTATTTATTGATTTTGTTTTCACATGTATTTCCATTTATGCCACTCAAAATGCATTTCTCTCTCTTTTAATGAATGTGAACGTGTTCTGCGCCTAAAGGCTTAGTACTCTTTCAGACTACAAGAAAGATAAACAGCTTTAATCATCGCATGTGTACATATGTAGATAGTTCAAAGCCATTTTTGCCACTAGACTCCAAAGTTCTCTGGAAGTAATCCCTGTAGACTTTCCCCCAGCCACACTCATCCACTGCAGGCGATGTTCACACTGTCATCTCTTCTATCTCATTACCCTATTTCAACAGACAGCCTGTCAATCAGCATGTTTGCCAGCTGGAGGGATGTACTTTATTAGATTGCTGTATGATTGACAGGAACGAGGTGCAAGGGTTAAAAGAAAGCTGTAAAACATGTGGAACGTAAGGGGCGACGTTCCTTGTTTTTTGCCTGTTGGGAGACGAGGCTACAAACAGAAAATAAGAACGGGTGCTTTGGATACTTGCCACACCCCCCCCCCCCCCCTCTCTTTCACCCACACGCAGATTGTAAAAACAAGCAGAGGGATGAAGATGCACTGGCGGTATTCTTTACATAAATTGCATCTCGTTACTCATTCACACTTTCTGAGAAGTTGAAACTGAGCCATTACTCTCTGTCAGAAATTGCAAGTTGACAAGAGTATCACATATACGCTAATGATATTCTCTTCCGCCATGTGTGCTTGTTTTATTTATTTTTCATCTGTAGTTAACAGAAACCAAATTGTAGACTGAGGATGTGTTCGCATGTTTTCCCCCTCTCGCTGGCAGAAGCAAACAAACAAACAAGCAAACAAAGTAGTTAAAACAAATTAAAATAAACAAAATAAAACATTTAGTACTGCTTACTTACTGTTCACACTGTCACAAGGCCAATCCTAAAGATACATCTCAGCAGGCACACAACATCATAAGATGTTAATATTAGGTTAGATTTAGGTCTTGACATCAGGTGACCAAAATTCAATGTCTAGCAAGTGTCTAAGAACAACGTTATTTTGACGTCCAATAACAACGTCAAATTACGTTGATATTTGGTTGATTTTAGGTTGTGTTGGAAAGTGACCAAAATCCAATGCCTAATAGAGGTCATAGTGGTAACGTCCACACAACGTCAAGGTGTTACATAAACGCTGATATTTGGTTGATTTTAGGTTGGATGTTGGACATTGACATCAGCCTGACGTTGGGTTCTGACGTCAACCCGATTTTCATTTCCAAACAAAATCCAACGTCCCCACGACATTGGGCTACAACGACAATATGATGGCATGTTGATGTCCTGTGCCTGCAGGATATATTCATAAATACACACGTATATACACGCATGCGCTAATATGAAACCATTTTCCTCTACATGTCAATATTCTTTCAGTAATACTTTGATATGCATTCCAGTTTTATTAACTGTTTTGTTCCTTTTTTTTTTTTTTCATTTACTGTTTTGTGTGTGTGTGTGTGTGTGTGTGTGTGTGTGTGTGTGTGTGTCTGTGTGTGTGTGTGTGTGTGTGTGTGTGTGTGTGTGTGTGTGTGTGTGTGTGTGTGTGAACACATGTGTATTTAGTTTTAATAAATGTAGTTTCAGTTTTAGTTAAAGGTGCAGTATGTAAGTTTGACACCAAGTGGTTGAACTAGGTATTGCATTCCTGGATCAAAACCAACGCAAGCGCAGGTTGCCAGATTGAGGACCAAAAAGAGCGAGTCTGACGATCAAGCCTAAAGGCTGATTTAAATCGTGCTCTATATAAAAGCAACAGCACGATATGGATATTCACCATATTAAAAGGAGTTTTTTGTTCTCCCAAACCCCTCGAATTGATATATTAGAAATGGCTTCTATTTCTTACAGCTCAACAACAGAAAACTGACAGTGATCACCTCAAGTACACCTCATGTGCTTTATTCAGTGTTAAATGCTAACAATGTGAGTTTGAATGCCATTTATGCATTTATTGCCGTACTACTGAAAGCAGCAGCAGATAGTTCATCTCAGATCCTAAAAAAAAAAAAAAAAAACGTTTTAAATTGAACTTTATAACTGTGAAATAATGCAAACCAACACATAGTGATTTAGCATGTACATTTAATAACGTCAAAGAGATTTATTATGTATTAATTTGATAATACACCTTACCATTTTATTATTTAAATATTTAAATTTATATCTGTATTTAAATTTCTGTCGTATTTCATCTGGTGCATACAGCCAAATTGCTTATCACTGCAAATCTCATCTTGCAGTGTGTTGTTAGGACACGTGCTAGGGGACTGTTAGCGACACCTGCTAACCTATTTTTACATTTATAATATTTATATTATTTGCTAATTAATAACCTCATGTGGAACTCTGAATCTGCGTCTCATTTCGGAGTCTGATACTGTCTACTGAAGGTCACATTTTGGTCACGGGCACATGCTTTAAAAGCCTTTCTGAATGAATGAATGAATGAATGAATGAATGAATGAATGAATGAATGAATGAATGAAATACGCTGTTTTCCATCAAGGCACCCGGGATGCTGAAATATAATTGTCTAAACTGGCATTGGGCGGGTTAAAAGAACCAAAACAATGACAGTGTTCCGGCACAAAATGCCCATTTTCAAAGCAGAATATTTGACTTCAGCATTGTTTTTCAGATAAACAAGTATGGTCACTTAGCATGTTTCTTAAATATTTGCAAACTTATTATGGTATTGTTATGCTTTAGTGATGCAGTGGCGCAGTAGGTAGTGCTGTTGCCTCACAGCAAGAAGGTCGCTGGTTCGAGCCTCGGCTGGGTCAGTTGGCATTTCTCTGTCGAGTTTGCATGTTCTGCCCGCGTTTGGGTGGATTTTCTCCAGGTGCTCTGGTTTCCCCCACAAGTCCAAAGACATGTGGTACAGGTGAATTGGGTAAGCTAAATTGTCCATAGTGTATGTGTGTGAATGAGTGTGCATGGATGTTTCCCAGTGATGGGTTGTGGCTGGAAGGGCATCCGCTGCGTAAAAACATGCTGGATAAGTTGGCGGTTCATTCCGCGGTGGCGACCCCAGATTAATAAAGGGAATAAGCTGAAAAGAAAATGAATGAATGAATGTTATGCTTTAGAAGAGTCAAAAACTTACATACAGCACCTTTAACAGCACCAGTATTGGGCACGTTCCTATAAAATAGTAATTAGTTATAGTTACTAGTTACTACTCACAAGTAGAAGCTGAATTGGTAACCAAGTTACATGGTTATAAATATAACTAATTACCAGGGAAAGTAAGTATTGCGTTACTTTAAAAAAATCTAATGTCAAATGACTATAAAATAAATGTAAAACATTGTACACTAATCTACACTATTTTAATTTTGTTGGACAATGTGAGAAACTACCATTAAATGCAACATATCATTATAAAGATTAGCATTACTATAGTTGCACAATAAAACATAATAGATGATTTATAACTTATATCTTAGATATTATTTTGAGAAAAAATAAGTTTTATTTGCTTTGACGTCGTGCCTTGGTCTCCTCTGGTAGCAGAGCTCACGTTACCACCTGTGTTCTTAGCCACTAATTTTGTGACCGCATGTGACGACGTGAGTGCTTCATTAGATTATAGAATTACTTGTCACCGAAGCAGAGAGGTGCGAGATACATAAGGTGCGTGATACATAAACTTTCTTGCCTCAGGGAAAAATAGTACTATTTCCAGTTTGCAAATGCTGCCTTTGAACTTGTTGGATTTGCCATTGTTCTGACTCCTGGTTGTTGGTATGTGCGACTGACTGTGCATGTGCTTGTTTGTGAACACTCGCACTACTCTGCCTCTGATTGGCAAACAATAGAAATGTACTCTATATAAGCCAGTCATCACGTTCTCAGTTACACCACGTTTACAGACACACCAATCATCATCACTGGTTGGTTATGTGTCCCGCCCCACCCCCGAACACACACACACTCACACCCCAGAGAAAGAGAGGTCATATGGCTGACTAAGAGAATCGCTGCTCGCATAAAAAGCGCTTCAGTGTTCTCAATTGCAGTAATGTGCATTTTATTGTCAGTAATGATAACGGCGTTGTAACGGGGGAAACAGTAATCCAATTAAATACTCGTTACTGTAAAAAGTATCACCATTTGTTTATAGCACCGTTATTCCCATCCCTAAACAGAACAGTGTCGACCAGAGCAAAGTTTATAGTTTGCACAGCTTACATTAACTTAACTAAGTGAACTTAGTAAGCACTATGAAAAAATTATGAATCATAGTATGCGTACTTAAACATGCCTAGTAGAAAAGAACTTTTTTTTAAAGTTTAGGTTAGGTTAGGTTTTTGCATATAATCATGCACTTGACTGATGTGTTTGTCTGTAAAATCTACAGGCAGATGTGTAAGTTGGGGGAAAGGGTAACAGAGTGCATAGGGCCCTGGCATATAAGGGTCCCTGAGCAGGTCATGTTGTTACAAAATAAAAAAAATCCAATCCAAGTTTTAAATAACAACTATACTGTAAACCGATTAATATACTGCATTATTATGCAAGAGAAAAACAAAAGAGATGACTGAAAGACTGTGATT
The DNA here is from genome assembly GCA_903798195.1 of Danio kyathit. Lineage (NCBI taxonomy): Eukaryota > Metazoa > Chordata > Actinopteri > Cypriniformes > Danionidae > Danio > Danio kyathit. The sequence continues at coordinate 23,923,169 of LR812532.1, read as the reverse complement.
GACCTTTATATCCCTAATCATTAAAATAAAATAAACTCATCTTTAGATCAATCTCATTTTAATATAGCATTAGTTTCAATCCCTTAAAGGGGATTTATCATGATAATGCTGTTTGCTCCATTTCAATACCAAAGTCTTTAGTACTTACTGTATAAGACATCTGATGGAAGAACAACGTAACATGAACTGTCAGTCAAAAAAATAAAAAAAATAAAAGCAATTTCATGCTAGTTTACTATTATTTTACTTTAGTGTCTAATTTTAATGAATCCATACAATCTTATTACTGCATTTTAGTACATTTAGGTCATGACCCAAGTTATGGGATTAGTAGCATGTCTTCTTCATAAAATAAAAATAATTTAAGTTAAAACAAATTAGCCATTTTGCCAGTGTGTAAAATATGGTATATAGTTTAAATGACACTTTAAAGAATTCCTCTGTTGTGATGACACTGCAACTATGAAGAGAAAAAGAAATAAACAAACAAAAAAAAAACCCAGCTTAGACATTCTTTGCTTTACAGTACATCATGTCAAACTTTGGGTTGTTATGGTGTATTTGGTCCATGTTGATTTCATTTTGTAGTTAAACCGAAAAGCTTGTTTGGAAGCACAGCAAAACCCTTCCTTTCCACTTCTTTGGTGCATACCAGTGTTTGGATGGCAATATTCACTGAAATGACACTGGTCACTGAAATGACAACAGAGCAATTACAAACATAATTGTATATATATATATATATATATATATATATATATATATATATATATATATATATATATATATATATATATATATATATATATATATATATATATATTACTTTTATAGTGAATAATAAGTTATTTTTATTGCCTTTCAAGTGAAATAACTGAACATAAACATAGGAGGCTGAGAAAAATGCTCATTTTAAGAAAACATTTCAGACATTATTTAAACGACCCTTCATATCTGGACCCTTCATAGATATAGATTTAAAAAATAATAATAATTAAACTATATATTGGTTCCCATACTTGTAAAATTAATAAATAAAGAACATGTCTTTAAATGTGGATTATATTAAATATATTTTCTCCAACCCAAAGTTGCAAAACTGTGTACAAAACAAACAGTGTTGTCACCACAACTATTGGTATTATTTCTTTATTACACTTTTTTTTTCATTCTTCTTTTTCTTGTTGCTAGTTAAAAATAGGCAGTTATTTAGCATATCAAAGACTGAAACTTGAGAGAGGCAGAAACAAAAACCAGAACAACCCCCGTATTCACAGAGCAAAGGCTGTCACTTCACACTAAACACCCAGACTGAAAGTGTTTACCCCATATCTTGGTATACAGACATTTGAAAAAAAAAAAAAAAAAAAAAATGAACAACTGCTCTACTGCTGCCCACCTTATAAGTGAGCGAAGCCCCTCGGGGCTCTTTGTTGTTGAAGAGGGAATTTCTTGTTATTTCCATCTCTCTAAGCAATAAGCTTTAATAATTTTCTAGTAGGAGGTGTGGACAATATAGTTCAGATTGTAATAAATATAATTTCTTTCTTGTTTGCTTTTTTTGAAATTGGCACTAATCATGACACTAGTCATCGCAATTTATCAAAGAAAAAAGGTGTTATCAATTTATCAATTAATGCATAATAATAATAATAATAATAATAATAATAATAATAATAATAATAATAATATACAAATTATCAGGTCAAAATATTTAATGATATATTAAAGACTCATTTTAAGGAACACAATTCTTTTTTTTTATTATTGTACTATTATTATTATTATTATTATTATTTATTCAATGGTTTATAAGCTCATGCAACTATTTAAAAAACACAAACATACTGCAAATATCAATCTATTGTTTTGACTGTAAATTATACTTATAACACCGAAAATACTTTAAACAACTTGATATGTATGAAATCTATGGAAAAAAAAAACAACAACAAACATACAAAAAACAAAACTCTTGTCCTGAAAACGCAGCTACATTTTTAAAGTTATTATTAGTTTCCACTTGTTCTAAAAAACATTTAAAATATACATTTAAAATGCCTGGTATTTTTGTTTGCATTATACAATATAAATTAAAAGACCAAGAAACAGAAACACATTTATTAAGTTGGATCAGAAATCAGTTTCTTAAACGGACAACGTGGCATTCTCACTGCTTACCAATAAATCAGATCCAGTAGATCATCTACTAAGTGTAAAGGACATCTAAACATAAAAAGCTTAGGATGCAATCCATTTTATGAGCAGAATCTCGCTTATTTCTGCCAGATGAGGGCGCCGTGTTTGATCATATTTCTTCTTGGTTCCACATTAACCCACTGCAGAAACATGCAAGACATGTCAGACAGGGATCCATGCCCCTAACTCCGCTATTCTTTCTTTTACATCTTCATTATCTGTATTAATAGATTAATTATAAATGTGTTCAACTCCGGAGGCTGCACGGCGTATTATCAATTAAACACATGCATGAGCTCAAATCAACTTATTGGAAAGACATAAGAAGTCGATTAAACGGTGCACCTGTTGTCGATCAGGAATGAATCTCAATCCCTGGCGAACTGTCAAACTATTAAGATTTATTGCTGTATGTGCAACAGCTCAAACTACTAGGGTGACTTTGTCGCAGTTTCTGAATGCGGTGCCGTGGAGCCATGTCATTTTACAATTGTAATAAAATAAGAGAAATAAAGAAACCCACGCGTTAAATCCTCTCGCGCTGCTGCCAGGCAACCGGGCGCGTACAAACTGGCCTTGATCCAACTAAAGATTACGCGTCACCATTTTCAGAGATCCCTCAACCAAAGACACACGGAGAGAGTGAGAAAAAAAGAGCTTTATAATGTTCACTGTTAAGTGACATCTCAAGTTGAATTTTCTTCCTTAATATTATCTCCCTGTAAACGCGATTGATTCTTTCTCTCATGCAAGCACGCGCACTCCCGTGACAGTAATGCAGTAAAATAAAGAATAAAGACATAAAATAAAGAATAACAGGAGATTAATCCTCACGCGCTGCTATCAGGAAATCTGTTTTGCTCGCACAAACTGGCCAGGATCCAAATAAAGATTACGCGCCAACATTTCCTGAGTTCCCGCAATGAAAGACACTAGCAGAACGCTTTATAATGCTTGCTATCGAGTGTTTAAGGGGTGACTGAAGTTGAATTTTGTTTCTTAATATTTTCGCCCTGTTAACCCCCCTCCCCTCGCGCGCTCTCCTCGCTCTCTCCCTCTGCCTTTCTGTTGCTCTCTCTCTCTCTCTCTCGCTCTCTCTCTCTCTCTCTCTCTCTCTCTCTCTCTCTCTCTGCATCTCTGCATTTTCTCTCCTCCCGCTTCACAGTGTGGGAAGCTCAATGCAGCAACAAAACCAACATACTTAGAAGAAGACGAGGTGGAATAGTTGGTTTATAAGACTGGTCTCATTATCCGGACGAGGACTGCACCAACAATACTTATTTTGATGATGAGGCGTAGAGTGGCATCTCTTTTTCGAGCGTATTTTACACAGCTGAATTATTAATTTCCTCGTCGGACTGACATCAGAGCACGTAGTTTCTTTTTTCCTCTTATCTCGCAACTTGCATAATCCCAAGAAACGGCAGGAATTCAACTGGAGTCGGTTTCCGATTGTCGGTAATCGGGTTGAGCCGCGACGCGCGATGGATTGTTGCGATTAATTTATTAAGATCTGTATCAGTTATTTATTATTTTTTTTCTTCTCTCTTCCGAACTGTTGAGCAAACTGTCTGTTCAAATAGCCTCCAAACTGATGTTCAGTTCTTTCAACGGAAGAATGTTGGACTTGTTTTGCATCCAAATTCGCCACTTGCTGTTTCACCATTTCCACTTCGGGTTTGAAACGATTTCATTCTTCAGCGCAAATACGCAGCGCAGTGTTTGAGATGCCTCAAAAGAGCTCAGTAACCTTGGGATTTTATGACACAATATATGTTTTGTACAAGTGGAGCTTGACGAGAGAGGCTGAGACTGAAATCTGAACCTGACTGAATGGGAATAGTCCCTCTCTTGGCGCTCCCAATGTCCGGTGTTATCTGAAAAGGAGGATAAATGAACATTGCCGGTGAGTGTTGAAATTATCACTATTCATATATTACTTAAATGTTTGTTGGCAAAGCTTGAGAATTCAAACGGCGTTATTTAGATGCACTCTATTTAAAATAATGGTTTCATGAGGAGGATAATGATGTCTTCTGTATGCGATGGACAGAGACTTTTTTCCCCCTCATCGATTCACTGAAACACACACATACACAGACACACGCGCAAAAAAAAAAAAAAGAAAAAAAAAGAAAAACGCTGATGCATACATTCATTGCGGTGTTATCACACTACGGCAGTCTATTAAAATTGTATTTTAAACAATTATGTGCTTGAACATATGAAATCATTTATTTTCATGGATGGCTCCATTTTTTTTTTAAATTCAAAAGGCACATAACAGGTTTTCCAAGTTCTTTGTATGTGCAGAGGGCTTTTTAAGCACCCCTGCTGTAAGATCTTGGCATTAGCTCTGTGACTCAATGGGAAATAGGCATGTGTTTTGATTGTTTGTTTGTTTTTCCCCCCTCTAAGGTTTCTAAATGGTTTACTGGGGGATTTGTAAAAGGCAAAATGCTGCTGCTTGTTCTGTTGGCCTTTTCCATATCGGGTTCATTTTGTGACTTGGATTCGGACCTCAGAGCTGAGACCTGCAGCGCTTGCTCCTGCATGTCCATCGAGAACGTCCTCTATGTGAACTGTGAGAAAATAACTGTGTACAGACCTACACAGCTGCATCCGCCAGCATCCAGCCTCTACCATTTGAATTTCCAGAACAACCTTTTGTACATCCTTTACCCCAACTCTTTTGTGAATTTCACACACGCAGTCTCACTCCAGCTGGGGAACAACAAACTCCAGAACATTGAGGGAGGGGCCTTTGTAGGGCTCAGTGCATTGAAACAGTTGCACTTAAATAACAATGAGTTAAAAGAGCTACGTGCTGACACTTTCCGAGGGATCGAGAACTTGGAATACCTCCAGGCTGACTACAATTTAATCAAGTTTATTGAGAAAGGAGCCTTCAACAAATTACATAAACTGAAGGTTCTCATTTTAAATGACAATCTTATTCAAAGTCTACCTGAGAACATTTTCCGATTCGCATCCCTTACTCACTTGGACATAAGAGGGAATAGGATACAGAAGCTTCCTTATCTTGGGGTTCTGGAGCACATTGGGCGGATAGTGGAATTGCAGTTGGATGACAACCCGTGGAATTGCACTTGTGATTTGTTACCTTTGAAAGCTTGGTTGGAAAATATGCCCTATAACATTTTCATTGGGGAGGCCATCTGTGAGACCCCCAGTGACTTGTATGGCCGACTCTTGAAGGAGACTAACAAACAGGAGCTGTGCCCGATGGGGACAGGCAGTGACTTTGATGTACGGATGCCCCCCTCCCAGCCAGAGGGTGGGCTTACTATGTCTAACGTGGTACCTTCAACCATAGCACCTTTAGTGACCAAAGCACCCAAAACCACCAATCCCTCCAAAATTTATGGCAACGGTATTGTCGCTGGCAACCCAGCTGGTAAAAATGGCCAAATTGTGTCCTATCAAACACGAATCCCTCCCCTTTCTTGTCCCCAGCCCTGCACATGCAAAGCTCACCCCTCTGATTTTGGCATTAGTGTCAGCTGTCAAGAGAGAAACATCCAGAGCCTGGCAGATCTTATACCTAAACCACCGAATGCCAAGAAATTGCATCTTAGTGGCAATTACATCCGAGATATCAGTCCCACGGACTTCCAAGGGTTTGAGGGTTTAGATTTATTGCATTTGGGCAGCAATCAAATATCCACAGTCCAAAAAGGTGTCTTTGCAAATCTCACCAATCTCCGTAGGCTGTACCTAAATGGAAATCAGCTCGAGCAGCTGCACCCTGAAATGTTTCTTGGGCTTAGTAACCTCCAATATCTCTATTTGGAGTATAATGCCATAAAGGAGGTGTTAGCAGGGACATTTGACTCTATGCCAAATTTGCAGCTCTTGTACCTGAATAACAATGTGCTCAGAAGCTTGCCTGCGTACATCTTTGCAGGGGTTTCTCTTGCCAGATTGAATCTGAAGAACAACCACTTCATGACTCTGCCTGTGAGTGGCGTCCTAGACCAGCTCAAATCTCTCACACAGATAGATTTGGATGGCAACCCTTGGGAATGCTCCTGTGATTTAGTAGCTTTGAAACTGTGGCTCGAAAAACTGAATGAAGGGGTCGCAGCCAAAGGGGTCAAGTGTGCGTCTCCAGTGCAGTTCTCCAACATTGAGCTGAGAGAGCTGAAAAATGAGATCATGTGCCCGAAGCTCGTAGCCAGGCCTCCTTTCATCCTGACTAGTGCCACCCCTGTTCTCACATCACTGTCACCAGCAGGAGTTGGCAAGGCACCCCCCAGTGGCCCTGTACCCCTGTCTATTATGATCCTGAGCATACTGGTAGTACTGATCCTCACTGTCTTTGTGGCCTTCTGCCTGCTGGTCTTTGTGCTAAGACGGAACAAAAAGCCAGCAGGGAGACAGGAGGGTCTCGGCAACCAGGAGTGCGGCTCGATGCCTCTCCAGATCAGGAGGCACAATCACAAATCAAACAAGGATGACCTGGGTGGAGAGACCTTCATCCCGCAGACAATCGAGCACATGAGTAAAGCTCATACGTGTGGAATTAGAGACTCTGATTCAGGCTACAAATTTATAGACTCAGAGAGACAGAAAATGATGTTACGCAACAGTGCAGACCAAGACAAGGACTCTCTATCCCTGGACCCCAGGAAGAGATTAAGCACCATCGACGAGCTGGACGAGTTCTTACCGGGACAAAACAGCATGTTTCTTCACAACTTCTTGGAGAGCAAAAAGGATTTCAACAGTATAGGGGTGAGTGGCTTTGAGATCCGTTACCCCGAGAAACCACATGACAAAAAAATGAAAAAATCATTAATAGGGGGCAACCACAGTAAGATAGTGATTGAGCAGCGTAAAAGTGATTATTATGAACTAAAGGCAAAAATTGGGACCCCAGACTACCTTCAAGTACTAGAGGAACAGACAGCCCTCAGTAAATTCTAGAACAGCATCTGCATCTGTCCCCTAATGACAAAAGTGCCTTAAGACAAATCTTAATGACCAATGGAATACCGGACACATTTCATTTACTCAAAGTGTAACTCCCTTAGAATCGGTGGCTGTATTAAAAAAAGAAAAATCACATACCACTTTTATGTTGTAATGCCATTAAGAATTAAGAATCGCATCAGTCAGTATCTTTACAAAATAGTCATAGTTTGCTGCTACTGATATGGGTTCCGTCAAATTCTGCTGAACTTTGTTTTTTTACCAAATGATTGGGTCATGAAACAGTGTTGAGTGTACTTCATATTGACCCTTCTTCATTGTGTTTGGTTGGAAGTATTTTTAGGCATCTTGGGATGACAAAATCAAATGGAGTGGAAGAATTGGAAGTTGGCACATGCTTGAAAGTGGTGGAATACTGCAGACTCCCCTCTCTTGGATTATATTTTGCCACTTTTGGGGGACTTGAAACTCTTGGATTTGATTAAATCTGAAGGTACTGGCAGCCAACATCCGTCCATTTTGGATTATTCCAATTACTTGTAAAGAGCCATTTGATATTGTTCTACTGAAATGTGATTCTTCTTGAAGTGTTTGGTTATGGCACATGACAGGACATTCATGAACTCAAGAGAAACTAAACAGCTGCTTGCCATGTAAGCGTATCTGGATTTATTTTGTAAGTCAACATTATTTGTATTTGTGGGGCAGTTGTGTAAATTACAACAGTCGACAATTAAATCCAACAGTCTCATCAGAAGAAAATAGTGGAAATATGAAAAATCGATAAAAAAAAGATGACCACTGTCACCTGTCAATTCGTAGTTTAACTTCATATTTAATTTATTTTTCTATGCAGAATTATTTAAAGACTATTGGTACTATTTAACAATTTCAAGGGACATTTTGAATGCTATAAGTGATGCAGGCTCTTAGCTGGAGCTCTAAAATTCTGTTCTGACCTGAGTTACATTCTGAATTCTGCTGGTGGCGGATAGATGACAGTGATGTCATTTTCACCGTCACGTTGCACGAGGTGAGGCCTCCTAGCGTATCACGTCTAACAGTTTGCTTATTCTTATATCCCAGAGCAACTTGTAAAACGTTTTTTATTAACAATATGCAACCAAATAAGTGTGCATTAACGTGATATGATTCTGGATAGGGCAAGCGGCATTGTGGAAATGATTCATTTGATGTAATTTATTGGCTTTGTGGAGAGGATTGTGTTTTATCGACATGACTGTGAGACCTAACTCACCTTATAAAAAGGCGACGGATTTGGTCAGAATCATATCACTTTTCATGTGCAATATTATTACGCTCAATCATGTTAGCTTGAAATCTTATTTTGTTTGTCAGTTCAGATTAATATTGCCGAGAGAAAGCTTGATTTTTTTAAAGGGGAAAGGCTTATGTTTCATTCAGTCTTTATTTGAAGAATTAAGTTAACGATTGTTTATTAGAATGTACCATGAGAGATAAAATAAATACAATTTTATATCAGTCATGAGAAATCTGTATATTGGTTATTAATTTCATTGTGCAATCCTGTTGAGGTCAAGGTATTAAAATACAATCTAATTTGCTCTGTCTTTTCTTTCTTTCTGCCTTTCTTTGTTTTCTGTTGACAGAAGTGTTATCATGTTTTCTTGATCGTTAAAGTTGCTTCTCAAATAAAAGGCCCTGAATGCTCTTACAGACAATTTGGAAAATGTCTTGTAGATTTTTAATCTACTAACGCAGATAACCACTCTCTCTTGCTCTCTGCTATATGGTTCGGGTTTCCAAAGGCCGTACCTTCTCTGGTTTAAAAAGGGGATTAATCTAAGGTGCCGAGGGTCACTTGACTTGAGTTGGCAACAGATAAGAGAAGCAGAACTGTTAGCCGAATTGCCTGCTGCTGATGTTGTGTGTGTGTGAGAGAGAAATGTAAGCAGAAAATGCAGCTTGCTTTCATTTGATGATGGCAGGATCATGCTTTGGAGAGTCTCTTGACAGTCCTTCTCATGTACTTCAGTGAAAACATAGAGTACTGAAACCTGAACATCATGCCTCATGTTTTAAATCTCTAAAATAACATTTTGGCTTGATAGGCTCACACGTGTTAACAAATACATGCAGAAATATGAGTTTTCATCATAATAATCAATGCATACAGTATGTTGACCTGCACTGACATACTGAAATTAAGCATTTGAACTGCACTTGAAAAACAGGATTTATAAGGTTTTGTGTTTAGTAGCAATCTCATTATAATCTGTGTGATGATTTGTTGCAGTTGTAGCATGTTTGAGGAAAAAGTGGTATCATGTTTGCTGTCATGTTAAAAATGACATTTTTGACAACATTTTAAGCCACCTGAAACGATGAAGCCTGTAAAAAGCAGAATGTGCATTTTATCTTTAGTTTATTTGTTTAAACTGAATGATACGTGAATAGCAGATAATGAAATTTGACAGTTTTAATCATGAAAGCGCATATAAAGTATAGATTGCTTCTGTTACTACATTCAATTATTATTGTAAATATAGCTAAATATATCTATATTATTATATAATTAATTAGTACATCCCCTTTTGAAAATGAATCAATTTCTGAGTGAATATACACAAGATTTCTTGGCTCATTTAAACAAAACAATTTTATTATACAGTTATATCCATTAAAATAAGAGTTTGGTCAGCTAAAATCTTTAGGAATAGAAAAACAATACATTTACTATTAATTATTATGGTTGTAAATATATCTAATATTAATATATAATTAGTTAGTACATCCACTTTTGAAAATGAATCAATTTCTCAGTGAATATAGGCAAGATTTATTGGTGCATTTAAACAAAAGTTATATCCATTAAAAGAAGAGTTTGGTCACTAAAATATTAAGGAATAGAAAAATAATGTATTTAATATTGCAAACAAATATTACAAAATACACAATTTCAACTACATTATATTTGTATATTTGTTTATTGACATTTTACTTAATATTTCCCCCAACATATTCATTTGGTTGTACTAGTTTTTGAACTGTGATCTTAAGCCTCTGAAACGTTGATGCCTGTAAAAAAGCAGAATGTGCATTTTATCTTTAGTTTATTTGTTTAAACTGAATGATACGTGAATAGCAGATAATAAAATTTGACGGTTTTAATCATGAAAATGCATATGTAGATCATTTCTGTGACTATATTCAATTATTGTTGTTGTAAATATATCTAACATTAATATATAATTAATTAGTACATCCCCTTTTGAAAATGAATTAATTTATCAGTGTATATAGACAAGATTACTTAGTGCATTTAAACAAAACAGTTATATCCATTAAAATAATAGTTTGGTCACCTAAAATCTTTAGGAATAGAAAAATGAAATTTAATATTGCAAAAAAAAAAAAAAAATACAATCTACACAATTTCTACTACACATTTTTTTTTGATGCAATGTGTACATAGACAAGCATTATAAGATGCCGTTAAATGGATAGTTCAGATAAAAAAAACATGATGCTGTTAATTTTCTTATGTTATTCAAGATATGAAGTACAATAGAAACTTAAAGACGATTTTAGCTGAAACTGTAATCTTTGGTGAATAGTAAAAAAGTGATTTGTTCACTCAAACCACTGGCTTTTCAATCTACTTGTTGACTTCACATATTATATATTTTTTTATGTTTTTTGTTGATTTTTCTTGTTTATTAATATTTTATTTAGTATTCCCCCACCCAACATATTCATTTTCTTGTACTACTTTTTGATCTTAGACTACTTCCAGTTTTGACTCTGATACTGACTAATCTAATTTAAATGCACAGATATAAAGCATGCTACAGAAAATATTAATTTAAAGTTTTAAAGAGATCTTTGAGGGGTGTACTCATTTATACCAAGCACGGGATATTAAATTTAGGCATATTTACAACAAAAATAATTTATTGTTTAGAAATGGTCTTTTAAAGATAATAGTTAATAGCCCCAAAATAATAATTCATCTTTTGTTTTGTTTGCTTGTATGTTTGAATTGCCATCAACTATATTTCCTAAATTTTGGTAGCAAGCTTTTCAGCAGCAAGTTTTTTGTCATTTAAGATATATTTAAGTGTGATAGTTTAATCTTTTTTTAAATGTACATATTGTATTTAAGTTAGCGGTTCATTTTGCTGATTAATAAAGGGACTAAGCCGAAAAGAAAATGAATAAATTAATGAATGAACATATTTTATTTTTATATTTTTGCTGGATAACTATGTAATTTCACCCATACTTTGATAGCATTACATTAAATCATGTTCAAATTCTATTTACATATATTTATTGTTAACGTTTTGCATACTAAACTGAAAATTACACGTTTAAATTTTAGGGATGACTATAATTTAGTATTTTGCACGTAATCAATAGCTGACATTTTTGTGGTTAGTACTGGACTTGAATGGTTTCTTTTGGTGCACTTATATTATTATCATCTCTTTACCAGTAACAAATTCTTCATAAGATGTTCTCATGTTCATCTGAGGTGTATGTGTGCGTTTGTGTTAATATACTGAATGCATTCTGCCTTTAAGGATAGCATCATGTAGTTTTTGGCATTTAAAATGCTGTTGTATGTTAAAAACTAAAAGTGCAATTTGACATTTCAGGATAGATTGTTTGCAGCAAGGCTCGGTTTAGAAAGGCTAAGCTTAAGGCAGTCAAACGAAGGTTTTTTTTTGAGATGCTTCCAAGTAAACGAGACATCCTACTGCACTAATTAATGATTGCACTACACAATGTACAATTCTTGACTCATGCCAGATCATGTTTCCTTGACAACTGTGCATTTGACACGTTTTTTCTTTTCTCTTTCTCTTTTTATTTGTGATATTAAATCCATTAAATGAGCCAGGAAAAAAAGTCATTGGTCCGTGGCTGAACACGTTTCAGTATTACACAGTACACCGTCTCTCTCGTTTCCTCATCACCTGTTTCTGCTCTATTTGACGGAGAAGTGTTTAGCTCCAGCAATATGCACAACACTCAAGACAGCAAATAATGTTCAGAATTTTTAGGCACTTTGTCATTACAGTCAAACATAAGCTTAATGGTTTTGATGCAGTGTGTACATAGCTAAGCATTATAAGTTGCCGTTAACGGGATAGTTCACCCCCAAAAAAAACATGTTTCTGTTAATTTGCTTATGTTATTTAAGATATGCAGTACAATAGAACATTAAAGACAATTTTAGCTGAAACTGTGATATTTGGTGAATAGTAAAAAAAGGGATTTGTTTACTTTACTTAAACCACTGGATTTGAAATCTATTAGTTGACTTCAGGCGACGCAGTGGCGCAGTGGGTAGCACAATCGCAGCACAGCAAGAAGGTCTCTGGTACAAGCCTCGGCTGGGTCAGTTGGCATATCTGTGTGGAGTTTGTATGTTCTCCCCGTGTTCGCGTGGGTTTCCTCCGCGTGCTCCGGTTTCCCCCATAAGTAAAGATGTGGTATAGGTGAATTGGGTAAGCTAAATTGGCCGTAGTGTATGTGTGTGATTGAGTGTGTATGGGTGTTTCCCAGTGATGGGTTGCAGCTGGAAAGGCATCCACTGCATAAAACATGTGCTGGATAAGTTGCCGGTTCATTCTGCTGTGGCGACCCCAGAATAATAAAGTGACTAAGCTGAAAAGAAAATGAATGAATGAATGAGTTGACTTCACTTGAAAAAGTGAGTAAATATTATACCTTAAAAGTATTAAGTACATGAACTTGGGCGGCACGGTGGCTAAGAGGTTAGCACTGTCGCCTCATAGTAAGAAGGTCACTGTTTCAAGTCCCGGCTGGTCCAGCTGGTATTTCTGTGTGGAGTTTGCATGTTCTGTCCGTGTTTGTGTGTGTTACCTCCGGGTGCTCTGGTTTCCCCCACAGTCCAAAGACATGCGCTATAGGTGAATTGAATAAACTAAATTGGCAGTGGTGTATTGTATGTATGAAGGTGAGTGTATGTGTGTGAATGAGTGTGTATGGGTGTTTTCCATTACTGGGTTGAGGCTGGAAGGGCATCTGCTGTGTAAAACATATGCTGGAATAGTTGGCGGTTCATTCCCCTGTGGCAACCTCTAAAATAGATACTAAGCCTAGGGAAAATTAATGAAGTAAATTAATTAAGTTAACTTAACTCTTCCAAGTTGCAATGGTCTATTCCCTTTTTAAGTAAAGTCAACTTGTCGATTTTAAGGCAGCAGACTTACTTTAAGAAAAGTAACAAATTGCTTTTTACCAATGTTTAATTTGTAAATGAATCATTTCCAGGAAATAAAAGTTATCGTGACCAATGTACGCCACACAATTTCAGTTTTCCTCGAACATGACGTTACTAAGCGGTTATAGAAAAAAAAAGCATCACATATCTGAACGGTCAATATAACATTATGGGTCAATCATGGATAAAAAACAAACATGTAGCTACAAACATAAATTGTATGAAACATCACTATTCAGTTCACTATTATCTGCCAAGTGAAAATGACTCACTCTGTCTAATCTTCAAGAAGAGTTCATGGTTACCTCTTCTGTCATGTTTTGGCTGACTTGAAATTGCTTCGCTTCTGTCTCCCGCTATCCTGATCCATACGCGCAGTTTCATCTTCTCTTGATTGTGCTAATTATCGGATTTACATGTGGTTTTAAGAAAACATAATATATGCTTGACTGCATTAAAATACAAATATTATTTAGGTAGGCCATTATGCCGTTATTTATTTTCGCGCAAAACAATAATCACCAACCAATGAGAGTGATTGTAAGCGTAAGAAAGCTGATTAGTCCAAAGTGACTATCGTTATGTGTGTGCATGGGCACACAATCCACACATGCTTTGTGTTTTTCACTCGGACTCATTCAGATTCTCTCTCTCACACACACACACAAACACATGCAGGTATTCTCCACGCAAAAGTTATTGCCGAATCAATCAAAATAAATACCGGAACGCAAAACACAAATATCGGACATTTCCCGGAACAGGATCTGACAAGATTCGACTCAAATTAAGCACTGCTTTTGACAGTTTGATTCATATTTTTAGCAAACACAATACTGTTGATAAATATGTTCAGGTTGTTGCACAGACCAATCAGTTGATTACATAAACCTTCACTGTATCTTCAGACATCACACATCTAAAAAAATATATGTACAGTATATATAACATATTTAATGACTTGAGGGTGAGTAAATGAAACCAAATTTAAAGGTCTGGTGAAGTTCTTTGAAATGTGCATTTTTATTTAACGATTGGTTTTTTTGATGGTAATCTCAAATGAAACACTACGACGCGGCGGGACATAGAGTAGCTCCCGGTTGTTTCAAAAACAGCCAATAGTGTGCCGTTTACTCCAATCCGAGCTGTTGAGCTCAAGTGCATTAGACTCAGACTCAGTACTAATACAATTTCTCTGCTTTGAAGTACAACTTTCTGTGTAATTCAAATGAGTTCTATACATTTTGTGGTCTGTGCCGACTAGCGCATATAATCCACTCTCTGCTTCTGTCTTTTCTGTGATAAAGCAGACTGTACCTGCGTGCAGTCTATCGTAAAATCAGACTTCATTCACCCTAAAGGTAAACACATTCCCACTTTCTATAACCTTATATAGGACTATCCACTAAATAAAACATTCTGTGTAAGAGATTAAATGTGGTCGCTTCTAGTTTCCGGTATTATAACTTTGTATGTGTGTGTGCAATGTACTTTCCTCCTTGCCATAGAGAGGTGCTACAAACAGCCCATTTTTTAAAATGACTACTAAGGAGTTCAGATCAACACAGTTTGGCTTAGTTTTATTATTTTCTTATATGTGCAAGTGTTTGTATGTGTGAAAGCTCTTTGACTTAAATCTTAATTAATAATTGATAAGTTTTCCAATATCAGCGATAGCATCTAGAAGAGAGCCAGACATATTAAATAAAAATAGAGAGCATTTGATCGGTCAGAAGATTTGATGAGAAACTGAATTATGAGGTGACGTCCAAAAAATATGTGATTGATTTTGGCAGAATTGACAAACCTTAAGATTTGAATGTTTATATCTTGCAAATGTTGTCATTGTTTGCTACAAACATACATTTGAAGTCAGAATTATTAGCCCCCTGAATTTTTAGCCCCCTGTTTATTTTTTTCGCAAATTTCTGTTTAACGGAGAGAAGATTTTTTCAACACATTTCTAAACATAATAGTTTTATTAACTCATTTCTAATAACTGATTTATTTTATCTTTGCCATGATGACAGTACATACTATTTTACTAGATCATTTTCAAGACACTTCTATACAGCTTAAAGTGACATTTAAAGGCTTAACTAGGTTAATTAGGTTAACTAGGCAGGTTAGGGTAATAAGGCAAGCTATTGTATAACGATGGTTTGTTCTGTAGGCTATCGAGAAAAAAAGATAGCTTAAAGGGGCTAATAATTTTGACCTTAAAATGGTTTTAAAAAATTAAAAACTGCTTTTATTCTAGCCAAAATAAAACAAATAAGACTTTTTCCAAAAGAAAAAAAATATTATCAGACATACTGTGAAAATGTCCTTGCTCTGTTAAACATCATTTGGGAAATATTTAAAAAAGAAAAAAAAATCAAAGGCTAATAATTCTGACTTCAACTGTATACTTTTTAGGTGATTTAAAGTTTTTAATGTAGGCTTTTGTTTTTGTGTGGAGTGAAACTGACTGGCACAATTGTGTATTTAGGGTCTTCTCTGGGTGGAAGCAGTACCAGCTGTTTTTGGAGATGTAGAGGACAGCTGCGGAAAAATGGCCCGTTTTGTAGTTTTGGCTTGCCATCCTTTTCAATTTGATTTGAAGGCAGTAAACAAATCACTGCTGCCTGTTCTTGGTGTGACAGGTTTACACAAAGAGTTTTGGTGACAGGAACATCAGGGACGATACAAAAATGCTTTACATCTCTCTTTAAAAAGTGACATGAGACATGACAGCAGCACAACAGCGAAGTTTCACGTGAGCTGCAGAGAGTGAGTGCACACGTGTATGTGTGAGTTTTACAGACTTTATTATTAAAGAAAGTTATACAACAGAGATAAAACAAGAAAACCAGCAACCATGCAGACCCTCCATACACACACACACACACACACGCACACACGCACACACACACACACACACACACACTAGATATTAATTGCTATACAAGAAAAGCTAATCAAAAATATGGCTGGTGCACAATAAAAGCACTCATAAAGTTTCATTAAAATATAATAACTCTCTGCCTTTGAAATCGTCTTTTTCTTTTCTGTTATTAGAATAATATTTGCTAATAATATACATAGACTAACATTATAGCTTTTTTCATCATCACTTCCTGAGCTACAAACATGTCCAACTGCAAATGTGAAATACATTGTGAATGCTGTTTCATGTTTTCTTTTAAGATCTCATCAAATTTTAAATGCTTCTACACTAAAGTGGTTTGTTTTCATTTGAATATGTAGTTCTTTTGACAAATATGAAGTTAAATATAAAAGTGAGTAAAAAGCAGGGTACTGTGTTAAAGACAGTGTTGCCAGATATAGCTGACTTTTTCCAGCCCAAAAGCTGTCCAAAACTTGCCCAAACTCACAAAAAAAAACGGCCAAAATATTAGACTAATATTTTATTTAATTTTATTAATTTTATTATTTAATTTTATTTATTTAAATTGAAATTGGCCTAGTTACTTTAACTGTCATATGTTTAACCATACATCAACATAACCGGATCACATCAAAACACTGCCTAGACTACCTATTAGAACAGAAACTTTTTCGTATGAAGGGGCAAAAACCAAATATCATTAAGAGCCGTGAGCCGAAGATAAATATACCAAACTATATTAGATTAAAGTTCAAGGCTCAAATAGCTATTGATTTTTTAACACCTACTGTGGATGTCAATGGCTAACAGTTTCCACAATGGAAATAAAATAAACTCATAAAGGTTTGGAACCAATAGAGGATGAGTACATTTTTATTTTCATTTTGTGTGTGTGTGTGAAATTTCCCTTTAATAGTGAATGAATGCAAATCTTCCACAGGGAGTCCAACCTGACGTGTTCACCTAAACATGTTTTATTAGCCTGTTCTGAGCATCAAAACCTTTTGACAGTCTTTGTTAAAATGTTGACAGCCTATTATTTAGCCTGTAAATGAGTTTACCGATCACTCTTGCCATTTCTCTTTCTCAGTCAGATTCCAATTAGTTTTCTG
Source organism: Danio kyathit (assembly GCA_903798195.1). NCBI lineage: Eukaryota > Metazoa > Chordata > Actinopteri > Cypriniformes > Danionidae > Danio > Danio kyathit. Next base: position 23,905,774 of record LR812532.1, on the reverse strand, counting down.
CCTACATGTGTAAAGAATGTAATTTTGCTATTTGTTTTTGTATATTCTTCCAGTGATTTCCCTGTGGAAGGCAAATTACCTACTCATGGAATACAAATTCATCCTCGCAATTCAGTTGGTTGTAAATGAATAAGACAATGAAACAGAGACGCATGGGAAGCTCAGGTATCCCGGACGCCCAGAGCATGTCTTTCTGTTGTACGTTGATGAAACAAAGCCAGAATTTCTGCTGGTTTCTGATTGTCCGTTGTACGCGAGGTTGTGTAATCAGCCTCACATTAACAATTTACATGAGAAGGAAACGCTTTCATCTGGGCAATGTGAGAAGTTTAACAACAGTGTCTGGCTGCTATTTCTCCTGAAATCTTAAGTATATTCTAAAAATCGCATTTAGATGTTTATGTACATACATTGTGACATGTCTAGCAACTTATGGCTAGGGTCAGACAGAATCTGAGGACATTTTTTGCTATTTCTGCGGATAATTTTGTAAAAAAATATCTGCGTATTTATGCGGAATGATTTAAGGAGTATCAAAACTAAAAACTTAATATATTAAAATAAAAAAATAATAAATTTTTAGCTTTTATTTAATGTTTACAATGCAAATCCAATTAGATGCACTTATTTGGTAAACAAAGCAAGTCTCTCATATAATATACTCTACTAAAACAGGGGTTCTCAACCTTTTTCACTTCGGGGCCCACTTTTTTTCTCTAAAATGTTTGTACGAAATGCCCATTTAAACCCTTTATATATATATATATATATATATATATATATATATATATATATATATATATATATATATATACATACACATTTTAACATACACATATTCAAAGAGAACCACAGGTCAACAGGGAGAAGTTTCTGATTTAAACTGGACTGACTGAATATCTATTAAATATCTACATAAATATACAGACACATGGGCGTGATGGTGGTTGAGTTTGCAGCTGGATATTATTGGGAGATCGCTGACAGGAACAGTGAACCGCTCCGCCAGAATGCGTCTGAAGCTCGTATGCAAGTTTATTTTACATTCTATGGCAGTAACACCATTGAGCCTTGCTAGGTTATCCTGTATGGGCAGGCGTCTATTAAAAAACACTCACAGGGCATTGATTTGCACAACTATGCAGATTAAATAGTTTACACAAAGAGAGACTTTCACTTCACGCATAATTTGTGAAAGAAGAGACTTACGTGTACTAGCTGCAGACGTGATCATGAGGCTGTTTTTGTGCCGAGTTTGAAGTAATCAATCACAGAACAGGAGAAAGTGCATTCCTTTGATCATTTTAATATAGCATATTAAAAATGAAATCCAAAAATTATAGTATTATATTGAGAGTTAATCTCATGGCCCACCTGCAAGATCGCCGACCCACCGGTTGAGAATCCTTGTACTAAAAGACAAAAAATATTACTTTACAAACTGTATTGTACATTAATCATATGAACATTTTAATATTACTATTAGTATTAGTACAATAATATTAGTGAAATGAATTTTTAAAAAAACTGAATAAATATAAATGTGCCCACATTTACACAAGTAAATAAATAGACTCAATGATGGGCTAAAAATCTGTGGAAGTCTGTGGATTTCTGCACACGCAGATTCCGTGTGGGCCTACTTATGGCTTAGCGTAAAATTATATTAGGCACACTTTTATTGTTTTAATTCATTTTAAAGTAAAATGTGTAATGGGCGGTACTAAAAACAAGTTGAGTTTCACCCAAAAGAGGCGAACATAAAACTGCTAATAATTCATGTTGGGGGACACGGGGGTGCAGTAGGTAGTGCTGTCGCCTCACAGCAAGAAGGTCACTGGTTCGAGCCTCGGCTGAGTCAGTTGGCATTTCTGTGTGGAGTTCGCATGTTCTCCCCGCATTCGGGTGGGTTTCCTCCGGGTGCTCCGGTTTCCCCCACAAGTCCAAAGACATGTGGTATAGGTGAATTGGGTAAACAAAGTTGTCCGTAATGTATGTGTGTGAATGTGTGTGTATGGGTGTTTCCCAGTGATTGGTTGCAGCTGGAAGCGCATCCTCTGCGTAATACATGTGCTGCATAAGTTGGCGGTTCATTCTGCTGTGGTGACCTCAGATTAATAAAGGGACTAAGCCGAATAGAAAATGAATGAATAAATGATAATTCATGTTTTTTTTGTTTTGTTTTTTCATGTAGTGAGTGGTGCTGAAAGGCCAGATTCATTTGAAAATAGCATACCACCTTCACTAAATCTTACTCTAAACCTAATCAACAGTGTTAACAAAAGCGAGAGCGAGATACAAAAGTTTTTGTTGAATCAACTGTGCGATTTCAGTTTGCTCCTACACATTTTTGACCTTTTTTTATTGTGATTCTTGTTTCACTAGTTCAAATTGGGTAGCTCAATCCACATTTCAAAGGTTGTACCATGATTGACTGAACATTTTGTCAGGGAGCCATATAAATATAGAGCTGATAATGTCACACACTTGTTAAAATATAACTGCTAACAAATCATATGTACACTGTAAAAATATGTTGAGTTCCACACAATCAGTTTGTGTGAAAAATTTCTCTGTGAAAGGATTACGTTTATTTACAGTAAGTGAATTGAACATTTAAGGTTTGCAATCATCCACCTGCAATGCCCCCTAACCCCTCCCCCTGGTCTGGTGTTTGCATGTTCTACCCATGTTTGTGTGAGTTTCCACAGGGTGCTCCGGTTTCCCACCCAGGCCAAAGACATGTGCTCTAGGTGAATTAGGTAAACGAAGTTGGCCATAGTGTATGAGTGTGTTTGTGTGAATGTGAATGGGTGATGCAGCTGGAAGGGCATCCGCTGTGTAAAATATGCTGGAATATTTGCCGTATCATTCCGCTGTGGCGACCCCTGATGAATAAGGGACTAAGTCAATGGAAAATAAAGGTATGAATGAAAAAAAAACCCTGAATATTAGTCAGTTTCAGTCCTTTTTAAATAAGTACAATGAACAAACAGCAAATGCTATTGTCCAGATTAAGATTATGTAAAATATGTATCAATAATGCTCAATAAACATGCATGCAATTCACTGCAGATTAATAGCAACATTAAACTTCATTTAAAATGTATTAGTTATATAGGTAATAAACAATTGCAATGTCATTTTAGTGGATCCATGTGAACCCATAACAATCAGCATTGTCATACAAAACCTTTACAATTTTGGTGTAGTTGTTGTTTAAATGCACCCTTACTTCTACACTATAAAGACACAACACATTAGAGCAACTAGTCAATGTTTAATGCCAGATGACTAAACAAAGGACACCAAAGTGAGCGTGCACTCCAGTGTGCAAAATGCCAGTTGTTAAAGCGTTAGTGAAATTTCTGCCATGAAACTCTATGTGCGCGCAAGCTGATTGGTCACCTAATCTGCTCCTGCCTCATTAAATACATGGCGCAGGAGATTGGTTGCTGCTACCTTAGCAGCCAATGGGCTTGCTCCTCATAAGTTTAAATGTTCCACGTTGTTTTACGCTGTTAAGCTGTGGCATGTTTCCGGAGACCCTCCTCCACCCCAGCTCCACCTGTGTTAAATCTGCTATGGGGGTTACATACATGTTTATGTATATTCTGGCAGTAGCAGGTACTTACTTTGCCATAAAAATCAAAGCAGCAGCAGTGTAGCAAATCTATTCCGCCAAGACCAAATACATCAACATTGCCATATAAATATTAATCACCATACTAAATCCCGAGTGTTTAGGACAGAATTACAAAAAAAGTGCTGCATTGTAACCTGTTGACCGATGAGATTCTGTATTTGTTCAGAGCTGCAGAAAAAAAAAAACACAACTTAGTGGCACTCACGACTCATCCTTCACTACTTACAAATCTTTATGAGTTTTAAATCTTTTAACTATCTAACTGTTTTGCATTGTCATTGAATGCCTCTCGGCGTAGTAACCAGAGTGTAAGGTTAATTTCCTCGGCTACTTAAACATTTATTGCAGAATTCCATTCAAACATTTAATTGCACAGTTGGAACCAAACCATTGATACAATCAAGACATCTGTTAAACATTTTCATGTTTCATTTAAAATGATCCATTTAAAACCCTGCTGATGCCGAACAGAACAGAAGCTGACAGCTTTGTACTGCATCTGTACGTGTTAAATGCACAAAGCCTGCTTTGCTAGCAGATCAACAGAGCCTTAATGATGCCTTTCAAAACTCCATCTATTATTCACTAATATACATCTTGTGAAGCTCATTTAATCTATGTTGATGATCCCCGCTAACTTCCTGTGAATGCAGCATTGTTAAAAACAAGATGAAGAAGGCAAAGAGCAAGATGATCTTTCCTGATGTTCAGAAAAAAATTAAAATGCTGATGTCTATATTCGATTGAAGGAAGATTAATTTATTTTAAAGGCACTTAAATCCTTGTAAACTCTTCACCATTCATCATATTGATTGTCTTAAATCAACTGTGTAATTCCTAAAATAATTATCTGCTTCCAGATAAAAAGATAAAAAAAAAAAATAAAAAAAAAAACTGTAGGGGTAATCATGTATAGCTGTTGTACAATAGCACAACATTATAATAATATTTTGATAGCATTGTTTCAGATCATTTAGCATCTGCTGTTGCAACAGTTTTGATCGCCTGCGGATAGTAGTCGGTTTGAGGTCAGATGAAGTTTCAGTAGGACATTTTGTACAATGCAGTTTTCTAAGTCACTCACTTATTTGTCACCATGAACGTGTTAGTTTTTAATGAGTGTTTCATCAAATCCAGTAAGCGATTTAAAGTTTAAAAAGTAAGAAACTTCTTTCTGGATTTACTAAACAAACATATTGGGATGTTAATTATGGAAAGCAGTGTTTTTTTACAGTAATACATGCTTCCAGATGCAACAGTTATACATTTGTATTGAATTATGCTACGCCATTTACAAAGGTTTGTGGTTGTCATTTTACCTTTGCCATTATTTTAACAAAAAAGCATGTCTGAACTCATTCTGTGGCTGTGTTGTTAGTATTATTAGTACTGCTTTGTTTGTGACCTGATTTGCAGTGTTGTTATATCTTGTGGTAGACGTTAAAGAGCTCCTCTGTCTGTGATTCTCAGAAGAATCACTCAAAATCTTTTTTTTTCTCTCCAGGCAATTCATTCAACAAATGAAATAAAGTAACATTATCAATGTTAAATGATCATACAGCGGGGGAAATAAGTATTGTACACATCACAATTTTTTTCAGAAAACATATTTCTAAAGGTAAAAATTGAAAGACTTGAAAATTTCCCCAGAAACAACCAAAGAAATCCGTATATGCAAAGAAAACAAATCTAATTAGTTTACACATTAAGTTATGTGTCATAAAATGAAATGACACAGGAAAAATGTATTGAGCACATGAAGAAAGGGAGGCGTAGAAAGGCAGGGAAAGCCCAGACAGCAGCTGAAATCTCTCAGTAGTTCTTCAGCACTACTTCCAATGCTTTGTCTGCTCTTTGTCATTGTAATATAAGCTGCTTCAGTCCAACATCTATATTACCGGGATAATGAAGATGAAACCACGGTGGACATTCCAGCAAGACAATAGTCCAAAACACAGCCAAGGAAATTCTCAAATAGTTTCAGAGAAAGAAAATCAAGCTGTAGAATGGCCCAGCCAATCAACTGGCTTGCATTTAAAATACAAATTAAAGATCAGATTTGATAGACGAGACCCACAGAACCATCTAGGTTTTTACACTCTGTTAAAGTCTGTGAAAAACTCACACCTGAAAAATTTATGTGACTTCATTCTGAGGCCTCTTTAAGCTTTTACAGTAGTTTAGTACTTTCTCCTTGTGTCATTTCATTGTTATTACAAATGACATTTTTTTTTATGATTTTGTTTTGTTTTGTTTATGTATGTATTATTTGGGGTTTTACCAAAATATGGTTCCAGCTCAGGAAAAAAAAAACATGTTCAATACTTATTTTCCCCACTGTACATGTATATGAACTTTGCCCATTAAAGGAATAGCTCACTCCAAAATAAAATAAATAAATAAATAAATAAATAACCCTATAATCTACTCACCCTCAATATTTTACTGTGTATATGACTTTTTTCTGATAGACGAACACAACCAGATTAGACTTAAATTTTATAATGGCTGTATAATAGTGTAGTAGCCAATATTACCCATTTTAAAGCTTCAAAAATCTATAGGAAAATAGAATATCCAGGAATAGAAGAATTTCACAGGAACCAATTACAGCACCATTTGTTGACCACATGTGTTAGACAACAATAAACAAGTAGACTAGTTGTCTAGGTGTTTCTGTATAACATTTTTCTAATCCATCGTCACTGGAGCTTCTGCTACAAATATATCTTATGTCATGTGTCATATGGCATATATCTTTGTTTCAGAAAACATATTTCTAAATATGTTGTTGACTTGAAATTTTCCACAGAGGTTGGTAACAACCAAATAAATCCATATATGCAAGGAAAACAAATCTAATATGTTTACAAATTAAGTTATAAGTAATAAAATCAAATGACGGAGGGCAAAAGTTTTGAACACATGAAGAAACAGAAGTGTAGAAAAAGCAGTGAGGGCCCAGACAGTAGCTGAAATCTCTTAGTAGTTATTCAGCAACCCTCTGCCCTTTCTCATTGTAAATCAATATTAGCTGCTTCAGGATGATGAAGATGAAACCAGGGTGGACATTTCAGCAAGACAATGATCCAAAACACAGCCAAGGAAACTCTCAAATGGATGGTTTTGGAGAAAGAAAATCAAGCTGTAGAATAGCTCAGCCAATCTCCTGACTTGAATCCAATGTAGAATGCAAATGAAAGGTCAGATTTGATAGACGAGACCCACAGAACCATCAAGACTTCTACACTCTGTGAAAAACACACCTGAAAAATTAATGTGACTTCATTCTGAGGCGTCTTTAAGCTGCCATCACCAAAAAAGCATTTTATATAAATTATTAAATGCGTTTCAGTAGTTTAGTACTTTCTCCTAACAGTTTTGTTCAGATTTTGTTTTGTTTATGTTTGTATTGTTTAGGTTCTTACCAAAATCTGGTTCAATTCCATGTCAACAGCTTCTTTAGAATAATTATTCCCAGGAAAAAAAAAAAAAAAAAAACATGTACAAACAATACTTATTTTCCCCACTGTATATGAACTTTTCCCATTAAAGGAATAGCTCACTCCAAAATAAAATAAATAAATAAATTACCCTATAATCTACTCTACCTCAAAATTTTCACTGTGTATATGACTTTCTTCTGATAGACGAACACAATCAGAGTAGACTTACATTTTATAATGGCTGTATAATAGTGTAGTAGCCAATATTACCCATTTTTTTTTAAAGCTTTAAGGAACTGTTCTCCAGGAACAGAAGAATCTCACAGGAACAAACTACCACACCATGTGTTTATCACATTTGTTAGACAACGATGAACAAGTAAACTAGTAGGTGTTTCTATATAACATTTTCCTAATTCGTTGTCACTGGAGCTTCTGCTACAAATCTGTCTTATCTTATGTCAAGTGTCATATGGCATACATTTTTCTTAGTTTGTTTGTTTGTTTGCACTTTCCAGACAGTGGATTATAAAGTAGGCAAAGGAAAGCAAAGCAAAGCAGAGGTTCTGCATTTGGTAGTTGCCAGGAGTCACTGATATGGTTTTATAATTAATACAATCTGAAATATTATTATTATTATTATTATTTTTACAAAAACACTGCTTCAAAAGACAAGTGTTAATGAGTTGGAAGCTTAAAAAATGACTAACCAACACTATACCACTTTACTAAAACATTATACAAGATGGAGGAGCCAGGATAACATTTAAAGGTCACACTTTACAATACATTTCCATTAGTTAATGTCAATGTATTTAATAAGAGACACTAATAATGAGTAGGCCTTGCACTGCATTTTTAATCATATAGCTCAACATTTACTAATGCCTTATTAAAATCCAAAGACATGCTTGTTAACATTAGTTAAAACAACAATGAACAACTTTTCGAATGAATTAATTTTCTTTTCGGCTTAGTCTCTTTATTAATCTGGGGTCTCCACAGCGGAATGAACCGCCAACATATCCAGCATATGTTTTTATGCAGCAGATGCCCTTCCAGCTACAACCCATCACTGGGAAACACCCATACACTCTCATTCCCACACATACACTATGGACAATTTTAGCTTAGCCAATTCAACTATACCACATGTAATTGGACTTGTGGGGGAAGTTCGCTGTGGCGAGCGCCCAGAGGAAACCCACGTGAACGCGGGGAGAACATGCAAACTCCACACAGAAATGCCAATTGACCCAGCCGAGGCTGGAACCAGCGACCTTCTTTTTGTGAGGTAACAACACTACCTACTGCGCCACTGCGTCGCCCCAACTGTATTTTTATTAACTAGAAACAAGATTAATAAATAATTTAATAAGCATATTGTTCCTTGTTTGTTCATGTTGGTAAGTATATTAACTGACATTAGCTAATACAATCTTAAAGTTTTACCAATTTAAAACTACTACATGTCATATACACTGAGGAGGCTTTGAGAGTGAATAAATTATGGGGTAATTTTCATTTTTGGGTGAACTATTCCTTTAAGGCTAGTTTATTTCATCAATTATTAGCGCACTTTTCAAAATTAAACTATTCAGTTGATCTGTGTCATTCAACAAGCTGTTTAATTCTGCTCTTAGGCTACAAGTTGATTGTTTTTTTTAAGATCAGATCAGTTTTACATTTAAATGATTGTACTTTAAGTATTGTAAACAGTGTCGTGTGCATCATGACACACATTTTCACTTCTTTCCATTGTTTACTCTAGTCTTTGTAGAGCGTCTGCATTGTGTTTTTGAGTGTTTGAGTGACAGGTGTAAATGAGAGAGAGAGGGGTGGGGGAGGGGAAGAGAGGAAAGGATGTTCTTCCATGACATTGGGGTCCATTTGACTTCCAGCCAGACGCAACAGTGCATTTCTTCAGTGTCTCCCTGAAGCTCACATCTGATAAATGTGAGAGTCTCTGGACAGCTGCCTGTATCTTGTTGCTCCATCACAGGAAATGACAATAGTCAAGCCCTGTGTGTATGCATGTGTGTTTGCTTCACAGAAAGGATACTACTTAAAAGACAGGTAATAGTAAATCTCATGGAGTCTTGTGTCAATATTTTTGTACAAAAACATTTTTTTAACATAGAATTTTATTTTATTTATTTATTTATTTGTATTTTTATTCATTATTATTATTATTATTATTATTATTATTATTATTATTATTATTATTATTATTATTATTATTATTATTATACAGTACAGATACACTGTAAAAAATGCAGGGTTCCACACAATTAATTTATGCTGTCCCAACACAAATTCATTAACTTGATTGAAGTTATCTTAACACTTTTAACACATTTATGTGGATTGAACTTAAAAAAAATTAGGTTGTCTCAATGAAATCTCAAGAATTGTTTTGTTTCAGCTCACTTTAAATAATATATATATATATATATATATATATATATATATATATATATATATATATATATATATATATATATATATATTTATTTTTTTTTTTTTGTATCAACATATTTTTAAATCAAGATACACACACATATAAACTTAAATTAATGTGAATTAGTGGGCAAATGCACTTATTTGGCTTGGAAATAACCACAGTGCAAAGATCACAAATTTTTAAATCTTCAAAATGGACTAAAGCATCATCAAAATATCATTTTAGCCCATTTTGAAGAGAATCGGATTATAAAATATAACAATAATTATTAGAGTTTACATTACAAACAATTAATCATTAATAGAACTCCATTTTACATTGTGGCTATTTGCAAGGCAAATAATCACATTTACTCACCAATTCACAATAATGTACTTATTACTTATTGGATATTTATTTATTTATTTAGTGTTTGTTTGTTTGTCTGCTTCATTCATTTATTTATTTATTTATTTATTTAGTTAGTTAGTTAGATAGTTAGTTAGTTAGTTAGTTAGTGTTTGTCTGCTTTATTTATTTATTTTTTAGTTAGTTAGTGTTTGTTTGTCTGCTTTATTTATTTTATTTTTTTAATTTTATTTAGTTAGTTAGTGTTTGTCTGCTTTATTTATTATTTTTTTTTAGTTAGTTAGTGTTTGTTTGTTTGTTTGTTTGTCTGCTTTCTTGCTTGCTTAAAACAACATGTATATTGATTAAATATACCAGTGTAAGACCATGTCATTTTAGCCCATTTGTACACTCTCAGAAATAAAGGTACGAGAGCTGTCACTGGGGTGGTACCTTTTCAAAAGGTACACGTTTGTACTTGAAGGGTCCATATTGGTACCTCAAAAGTATATATTAGTACCTACAAATTTTAAGAGTAACACTTTTGTACTTTTTAGGTACCAATATGTACTCTTGAGGTATTAATATGGATCTTTTAGGTACAAATTTGTACCTTTTGAAAAGGTACCACCCCAGTGACAGCTCTCGTACCTTTATTTCTGAGAGTGTAAGAAAGAAAATCATAATATATTTCAATTTTTTTATCATATTTGTTTTATAATTAAAATGATAACTATTTATATTATAACCCTAAGCACAATTCCCAACCAATATATCCACCAATGTTGATCATATAATTGTAATGCATTATATTTTAATTAATTAAGTTATTTAATTAGTGAATTTATTTGAAGAGTGCCATCTGAAATTTCCATCAAAAATGAGCATTATTCTTAACCTCTTTTGTTTATATTGAGTTATTTCACTTTGAAGACCATGAAAAGAACTTATTCTATGCCATACAAGTGAAATTACTGAACCTATACACATGGAGCCATTTTAGAAGGAAATTTCAGACCACATTTAGAGGTTTTTGCATCTAAACTCTTCATTTTAATTTTACAATATTACTATTACAACTACGTTGAATGTATCTGGATTTAAAATGTTAAAAATATAAAGCTGTAGGTGAAATAATCATTCAATATGTATTCGTTGTTGGAATATAATCAAGATATATTGCCATGAGGTCTGACTTAATGTATGCAACTGACCACAAATGACCACACTGATCTCTCTGTTTACCCAGAGCCGTACTTTTCCTCCGAGTATCAGAGTTTTATTTTGCGTAACATTTCTGTATTATTAATACCCTCAGCCCTTCTGGCAGCTGACTGGCCTCTGTTTCTTTGGGTGTGAATTATAGTCAATTGGTTGCATAATCAAGCCACACATTAATCATGGATGTCATTCCCCATGGCAACTCTTTTAAATAAATGAGCCCTTTTTTCCCTTTCCCTCCATCTTTACTGAACTTGAGCTGCTGCATCCAGTTGCCTTTACTGGCTTTTTGTTTTAAATCTGTGCTCAGCAGAAACACTACTGAAGCTTTTTTGATCATGTGGACATTAGCGGTGGAAATCTTAAGACACTTTGTGTTTCATTTTAGTCATAATCTGAAAAAAAAAATTATATATATATATATATATATATATATATATATATATATATATATATATATATATATATATATATATATATATATATATATATATATATATATGCTCTTTATACTCTCTGCTTTGGACAGCAGTGAAAGGCCAAATCTTTGATGATTTAAGTTTCATGTGTGACATTAATTTTCTTTTGGCTTAGTCCCTTTATTAATCAAGGGTCGCAACAGCCAAATGATCTGCCAACTTATCCAGCATATGTTTTACGAAGCGGATGCCATTCCAGCCACAACTTAAACTTGGGAAACACCCATACACTCTTGCATTCACTGCAGCTTAATTAGCTTATTCAATTCACCTATATCGCATGTCTTTGGAGTGTGGAGGAAACCGGAGCACCTGGAGGAAAAGCATGCAAACATGGGGAGAACATGCAAACTCCACACAGAAATGCCAACTGACCGAGCTGGGACTCAAACCAGTGACCCTCTTGCTGCGAGGCGATTGTGCTACCCACTGCGCTATCGTGACACCCTTCATGGGTAACTTTACGGTTTAAAAAAAGTCTATTTTTTTTGTAGTTCAAATAAATCAAATGAAGATTTCTTATCATCTCAGCTTACACCAGTCAAACTGACAAAAATATTAAGTTAAGTGTTGTATAACTTAAAATAATAAAATAAATAAAACATAAGTAATACAAATTAACAAACAAGCAAATAAATAATAATAATAATAATAATAATAATAATAAAAATACATGATTAAATAAAAGTAAACCTCATTAACTTATAAGAAAAAAAAAGTTTATTTGTTATTTTATGCTTCATCTTATCTTCATCTAATCTTTTAAGCATTTTTTTCAGCAATTATTTTGTTAATTTGTTTGCTTATTCTTTACCCAATGGGTAAACCTTAAACTTAGACCTTTTTATTTATTTTTAATTTAGCGGAATTTAATTAATGGTGTGTTTTGCTAGTTTATGATGCCTAATGCATTAACTAAGTTATGAAATTAAACCATACATTTGAGATTAATATTGAATTGCATACAGTTATAGGCAGTGGTGGAAAGAGCACTGAAAATCATACTTAAGTACCATTACGTGCCTAAAAATGTAGTGCAAGTAGAGTAAAAATATCTGTTTGTAAATATTACTCAAAGTATGAGTAAAATGTAGACCTTTCAAAAGTACTCAAGAGTAGTGAGTATTTTGCTGTAAAAAGATGATGCATTTACATGTAATTTGCGGATGTGTGTAAACGTAACATTATGTAGTGCATTTAGTTATTGCCCAGCAGGCACACATCATCATAAGATGGTTATATTAGGTTAGGTCATGATGTCAGGAGACCAAAATTCAATGTCTAGCCAGCATCTAAGGACAACATTAATTTGATGTCCAATAACGTCGGTAAATTATATAATTGAAAACAATTGAAACATGATGATAATTGGTTAATTTTAGGTTGTGTTGAAAAGTGACCAAAGTCAAATGTCGAGCCAACGTCTTAAACCAATCTCATATTGACGTCAAATACTGACATTTATTCATCAGGTATGGTAACCAACATCCAATGTCTGATAGTCATCATAGTGGTAACGTCCACACAACTTTAAGCTGTAACATCAATAGATGTTGATATTTAGTTGATTTTAGGTTGGATGTTGGACATTGACGTTGGCCTGACATTAAGTTTTGACTTTAACCCAATTTTCATTTCCAAACAAAATGCAACGTCCCCACAACGTTGGGGTACAACGTCAATCTGACATCATGTTGATGTCCCGTGCCTGCTGTGTGTTTAAAGGTGCAGTATGTAAGTTTGACACCCAGTGGTTGAACTAGGTATTGCAGTCCTAAATCATAATAAAGGTACGCTGGGTTGCCAGTTGAGGGATTTTAAACTGTGTTCTAAATAAAAGCAACGACACGCGATTGAGGGAATATTCTCCATATTAAAAGGAGTTTTGGTTCTAACCAACACCTCGAATTGATTTATTAGAAGCGGCTTCTATTTCTCACAGCTGAACAACAGAAACCTATGACAGATCACCTCAGGTAAGCCTCGTGTGCTTTATTCAGTGCTAAATGCTAACAATGCGAGTTTGAATGCATTTTACATGACGTGTATTACCATATACTGAAAGCAGAAAGTTCACTTCACCTTTAATGATGTTAAAGAGGGTTAACATGTATTAAATAGATTCTAAACCTTACCGTTTTGTGAGTGAGTGCATATTCTGTGCTTCTGAAAGGCTGTATTTAAATTTCTGCCGTGTTTTGTGGTGCAAACAGCCAAATGGCTCATCACTCATAACAATCTCGTCACAGCGTGTTGTTAGGACACGCGATGTAACCTGCTCACGTTCCTAATATTTATGTCATTTGCTAATTAACGTCATGTGGAACTGAATCTGTCATTTTGACATCTGATACTTTCCACTACACTGTAGCATTTCGCTCATGGACGCATGCTTTCAAAATCTTTCTGAATGAATGAATGAATGAAATATGCTGTTTTCCAACAAGGCAACCCGGGGTGCTGAATTATAATTGGTTAAACTGGCATGTGCATGTGAAAATTACCTAAACAAAGACATCGTTCCGGCACGGAAAAAAACATTTTCAAAGCAGAATATCTGACTTCAGCATTGTTTGTCAGTTAAACAAGTATGTTCACTTGGGATGTTTCTTAAATATCTGCACACATATTATTGTATTTTTATGCTTTAGAAGAGTCAAAAACTTACATACAGCACCTTTAAGGCCATTTCGGTCATCATACAGTAAACATCTGTCATCTTCTTATCAGTGGCATACATCTAGTCTCTGGTTCAAAGCGTGTTAAGATTTTGGACATCTTGTTGGACACTTTTAATGCTTCTAAACAGTTTGCTGCAATTATAATACGCCCATGTATTGAGATAGTTCATTATGATGCGATTTACTTTCTATGTGTGATTTGATTGGACAAGAATCACAGGACAGATTTTTCTAATTCGTATAGACAAGAAAAAATAAAGTAGTGACTGCAGGTTGAAGAAAAGTAGTGGAGGAAAAGTACAAATACTGCAATAAAAATGCAAAAAGGGAAAGTAAAAACTACTTAGTAAATTACAATTTTGGAGAAAAACTATTCAATTACAGCAGCTTGAGTATTTGAAATTTGTTACATTACAACAATTTCTTAGTCATGATGGCAAAAAAATGTAACAATTAGGAGTAGTTCAGATGGTTTCAATCAAACAATCAATCAATCAATCAATCAATCAATCAATCAATCAATCAATCAATCAATCAATCAATCAATCAATCAATCAATCAATCAATCAATCAATCAAACAATCAATCAATCAATCATTACAATTGAAATTCATTACATAAAATCATTTAACCTATAAGCATTAAGATGAATAAATGTAATTAGCTGTTGAACAAGCAACGTTTGATTACTGACTCTATTTATGTTTTAAATTTGTAAGATAATACATGTGACCCTGGATCACAAATACAGTCATAAGTATAAATGATTTGGAAATTGAGATGAAGTTGAGATGAATAAACTCATCACCTTAGAATTATAGGGTTCTATCTGACATTTTTTGTCAAAATTGAGTTATTCACATATTCTTATTAAATGACAACTTATTTACATAATGTGATGGTTTTTCTTATAAGTTGTTTACATTTTAAGACTTTTTATTTAAAAAAACAAAAAAGGTTTTATCTACAAAGTCGAACTCTAGCTTGGTTCTATAAGGTTCTTTCTGTGAGCCAATCAGCATTTTTAATCCACGCACGAGGACCAATTAGGATCAGCTTTCTTTGTCATTTCGCCAGACTGCTCCATAGACAGCAGGAAACACCAGAAAGACAAAAGGTGCGTCCCAAACCACATACTTATGCACTATTCTACGCCATTTTGTAGTATAAATAGTGTAAGTAGTGTGATTACACTGACAACACACACAAAAAAAAAAAAAAAGAGCACTTTAACTACCCGGATGATGCACTCATTCGACCGGTAAAATGAAATGTGTAATGATGGACACTTCACACACTCAACAGGCGCAGTTTAGTGGAAGGGGCGGAGCTTTCGGGCGCACATGTTGGATAACTTTTTTTATTTTGGATTGTGAAAGCGAAATTCTCCTATGAGAGTGATTATAGCGCCTCCCGATGGAGAGTGTGGTAATACTCACGGCAGGTATTATTTGGTACTTTGTTATTTATTTCACTAATTTGGCAACCGTCAAACGTCATCAGGGAAACGGGTTGAATTTCCGCTTAGTAAAAAAAACATTAGTGTTCCATTTGGGACAATACTACATACATATACTATGCTGTTGAGTGTTTAAGTGCATAAGTACATAGTGCTTGAGTGCATAGTGTATAGTGTGCTATTTGGGACGCAGCTAAAGTCACACAAAATCAGAGTCGACTAAATAATGTCACACCACAAAAAATTGAGATGTGTGTAAATGTGATGATTTAGAAGCATTTCTTGACATTGAGATTGTTATCATAACATTGAGTTATGGCTCGCTGGGTGAAACAACAAACATTATTGATGTTAATAAAGCTGCCAACATTCAAACATGAGTGCTTGTCTTCTGCCATACAGTAACCTCAAAACCTTAATTGAAAATCTTCTAAATCATGAAACTAAGTGCAGATTTAACTCTAACAGGTTTTTCTCCTAACTTAAAACACCTAAAATTAGTTTATACAGTTTTATCACATCAACAGTATTCCCTTTTAATGAAGTCCAATGCAAAGCATGGTGGGAACTATGCATCCACTGAGCAGGTAGTTAAAATAAAACAATTAATTCATGTTGTGCCAACACAAACTGTTAACTTGGTGGAATAAACAGAAATACAATGTTCAAATTAATTTCCATAATTGTTTAGCTTAATTTGAACAAGAAGCAACTTATTTTATTATTATTATCCATTCATTCATTCATTTTCTTTTCTGTTTAGTCTCTTTATTAATCAGGGGTTGCCACAGCAGAATGAACCACCAACTTATCGAGCATATGATTTACGCAGCGGATGCCCTTCCACCTGCAACCCATCACTGGGATCACCCATACACACTCATTCACACACATACACTATGGCCAATTTTAGCTTACCCAATTCACCTATACCGCATGTCTTTGGACTTGTGGGGGAAACCGGAGCACCCGGAGGAAACCCACACCAACACGAGAAGAACATGCAAACTCCACACAGAAATGCCAACTGATGCAGCCGAGGCTCGAACCAATGACCTTCTTGCTGTGAGGCGATCGCGCACTGCGCCAGCGCGTCGCCGACATTGAGATGAAATGTTAAATTTTACATTGTTAAAAAATAAATGAATATTAAAAAATGTATATATTAAATGTGAAATATATTTTTTTGTTTACATATAGTCAGTGAAAAACTTTTTCAGTGTTTATTAAACTCATTCGGTCATCGTCTGTTTTTTTTAAAGTCTTTAAATTTGATATTAAGCCTTGAAGGGCAAATACTTAATTTAATTAATGGGGCATATAATTCAATAAATTATATAAAGCACAAAATTGAATAAATATTGACATATTAATTTGATAAAATTAACATCTGCACTGGACAAAATATTTAGCACAGCCTTGTATGATTAATTTGAACAAGAAAAAATATTCACCCTAAAACATGAAATAAATGTTATGGAAAGCAAAAATGTAACTTTCTCAAGCATCAGCATATTGTTACAACACCAAATTATATATTTTTTTATTGTATTTATTGAAACATAATGCTTCAATTAATGATCTGCCAGATAGAACCTTATAATTTCAAGTGGAAAATGACTTTTCAGAATTAGAAGGTTCTCTCTGTACTTACTGTGTTTTTTTACTCCAATTTGCAAATGTAAGAGAACTTTAATTTACATTTAGGGAACCCTTGGGGTCTCTGTCATGTTAATGTATAAAAGAGAACTGTTACACACATGTTGTTTGCTATATGGAACTTTGAAGCTCAATATCTCAAAATCATTTAGAAAGCAGATAATTATAATTATAATTAGAGGTGATGAACTAATAAATAATATAAATATATAATAATATATTACAAATAAACTATAGGATATGACAAAATTTGGTCAAAACACAATTGGTCCCACTTTATATTGTCGCTTATACCTGTGAACTTACATGGTAATTAGATGTGTAAGTAGTATGTAACTACAGTGTATGTACACATTGGTACAGAGTATTTACTTGTGTATACTGGTGTAACTACACTCATGCAACAACCAACTGAATAGTATGTGTAAGTACAAATGTGTAACAGGACATTGGTAACAACACTAGGAAAGTACACATCTGTAACAAGAATTATGTAAGTGCATTGTGTAACAACAATATGTACTTGCAGATGTTTTCCCACTTCCACACCTGTTTGCAGATCATGTACTTGTGAACACTGTATGGCTGCATTAGAAGGTTTCACCTTGTGATACAAGTGTACTTGCATGGTAAATCCACAGGATCCACTTAATATAAAGTGTAAAATGGTCACAAATTACTGTTCATACATTCATTCATTTTCTTTTCGGCTTAGATGGGTTGCAGCTGGAAGGGCATTCACTGTGTAAAACATATGCTGGATAAGTTGGCGGTTCATTCCGCTGTGGCGACCCCAGATTAATAAAGCGACTAGGCCGAAACGAAAATGAATTTTATTTTAAACTTTATATTGTGGACCGTTCCTGTGGAGTTACCATGTAACTACACTGTTATTAAAGTGTTGCATAGAAGATATTTCTACAAGTTACACAGTAATTTGTGACCATTTTACACTTTATATTAAGTGGACAGTTCCTGTGGAGTTACCATGTAAGTACACTGGTATCACAAGGTGAAACCTTCTAATGCAGCATTAGTTCTGCCATACAGTGTTCACAAGTGCATGATCTGCAAACAGGTGTGGAAGTGGGAAAACATCTGCAAGTACATATTGTTGTTACACAATGCACTTACATAATTCTTGTTACAGATGTGTACTTTCCTACTGTTGTTACCAATGTCCTGTTACACATTTGTACTTACACATACTATTCAGTGGGTTGTTACATGAGTGTAGTTACACCAGTAATACAAAAGTAAATACTATATAAACGTGTGTACATACACTGTAGTTACATACTACTTACACATCTAATTACCATGTAAGTTTACAGGTATAAGCGACACAATATAAAGTGGGACCCAATTATTTGAAAATTTGGAATCTATTGGTTCAAAATAATGTTTAGAAAATCACTTTTAACCATTAACAAAATAAGTTGAATCAAAGCACACAACTAATCAAAAATTAAGATTTAATACATGCAAAAGTATTTATTTATTTACTTTTTATAATTTACACATTCTTTTTCATGAGAATTGTTATTTTGTATAATATTGTTCAATTCAACCTGTAAAATGCTACAGTAATCTGTTGTGTGCATATATGTTTATTTGGAAGCAATTTAAGTTGACATTTTGATCATTTAAATGCTGTTGATTTTGTCGACTAATTCACGATAGTTCAAGCATTGCTATGTTTGTTGGAAGCCATAAAGTTTATGGCTTTATGACAGCTGTAGATGTCTGAAAGTGAAGTTTACATGGTGGATTTTGAGAAGAGGTGCAGGGAATAATGATGAATGCTGCTGGATGGCGGCTGTTCTTCCTCTGGAGTGTCTCCAGAGTTTGAATCCCTCACACAGCATGTCAAAGAACTGCTTTTATGTTTGGCATATTTTTTTTTTTTTTCATTTTACATACACATGTGACCATCACTGATCTACTGCAGTCACATATATTGCGTGTCTGGTTTCTTTTTGCAGCATTTTATATGTACTTTACAGTACTTAGAAGAAAAAAAAATATTAGGCCATAATTCATACAGTTAATTGTAATAATCCTGTCATATTTTTTTTGTATTCAAAAGCACTCTGACAACAGCCAGTGCACCACTCATATCACCATCATCCAGTCTGCCTGAAAACATATAAGGGAATAAAAAAATATATTAAGTCCAAAAGAACTGTGGCAACATCTCTGAAAGACTTCAACAAACCTATCTGCAAAGTTACCTGAAAAACTATGTGGAAGTGCAGCTACAGGATAAAAAAGCGGTTATATAATGCAAAGGGTTTAAATCAACATTAAATGTTGATTTATTTTACTTAATAAAAGTTAATTAATAATTAAAATCTATTTGTGGCATTGTTTTTTAAAGCATTCTTGCTTTATAGCATATTTTACAGCATCACATCTCTGTGTAAAGCACATAAAAAAAATCTAATATTTTAACAACTGTATATAATGAAGAGACATTAATATCCTCACAGTTTATGTGTTACATATTGAAACTAAAATTAACAAATTACTTTTCACAAATAACCTCAAAAACCCAAACATCTGTATTTCTGGAGCAATATTATAGACATGTTGAATAGCACTTTACTGTGATAAAGCTCAAAGCCAAACATACTTTTTCACTATGTATATGATTTGTTTACAGTAAATGTATTATTTTAAAGCTGCCATATAATGCATTGATACAAAATGTAAATTGTTATCTGATATCTATTGTGGATGTAGATTAGGAAAGTGCAAAAATTATTCCAGAAATGGTTTTACAGGTCAATTCCAACTCTTGGAAATGGTTTATTTTAAGCTTGAAGGAGTGGGTGAGCTATCTTTATGTTACAAGAGTAACCTAGTTTGCTCCTGAGTTGTGTTGTGCATTAAAAATAGGCTATATTATAATAATACTTGAGAAAAGAGGTCTGTCAGAAATGCATTTAGAGCTGTGTTTTGTGATTTTAACAAACATTAAACACAAGCAGGAATTAATATCAACCTCCACATTAACAGATGAATTCAAGTTTATTGGTGTCCTTTCACTCTTGAAAAATCCCAGTAAGAACTGAATAATATGTGTAACGAGTAGGCTGAGGTTTTGTTAGAATCCATATGCGGAAGTTTATTAGGTGGCTTAGGCAGAGTCATCAACGTGTAAACAGGCAGAGAGTCGGCAACATGTAAGCAGTCCAAACCAATCGACATACACATGGGCAAATCCAGAAAACGTGGTAATAATGCAGACAATAGTTCAAGGCAATAACAATCCGTCCAAAGCAGATCAAAAGGGCAAAGACAGAGAACGTACGTAATCAAAGCAGGCAGGGTCATACACAGGACAGCAGTCATGAAAGTCACTTGGAACAACGCTTGGTAAGGCAGGTAAACTGGCAATACTTCACAAGGAAGCATGGCCTGAGTTCTAGCTGATAAACATCACAAACAGGAAGTGAGCGCAGAGGGAGTGGAGCTGAGTCAGTTGTCGGGCGAGGGCTCCCTCTGCTGGCGTGGCGTTCCAATATGACACAAAAGCACAAGCATGCATTAAACACATACTCAGCAGTCTACATGTGTTTGTTGCCTCATTACAAACATGTATGTCTGTTGCCTCATTACAAACATATGCAACAAATTTTACAATATACAGGTTAAACTATCAAAACATACAGTTAAACGAATACATTTATTATCCTCACAGTTTATGTATTACATATTGAAACTTATTAAAATTAACAAATTACTTTTCACGGATAACCTCAAAAACCCAAACATCTCTATTTCTGGAGCAATATTATAAACATGTTGAATAGCTCTGTATTGTGATAAAGCACAAAGCCAAACATACTTTTCACTATGTACAGTTAAAGTCAGAATTATTAGCCCCCTTGAATTATTAGCTCCCCTGTTTATTTTTTCCCTAATTTCTGTTTAACAGAGGGAATATTTTTTTTTATTAATTTCTAATCATAATAGTTTTAATAACTCATTTCTAACTGATTTATTTTATCTTTGCCATGATGACAGTAAATAATATTTTACTATATATTTTTCAAGACACTTCTATACAGCTTAAAGTGACATGTAAAGGCTTAACTAGGTTAATTAGGTTAACTAGGCAGGTTAGGGTAATTAGTTATTGTATAATGATGGTTTGTTCTGTAGACTATAGAGAAAAAATATAGCTTAAAGTGGATAATAATTTTGACCTTAAAATGGTGTTTAAAAAATTTTAAATTGCTTTTATTCTAGCTGGAATAAAACAAATAAGACGTTTTATTATCAGACATACTGTGAAAATTGCCTTGCTCTGTTAAACATAATTTGGGAAATATTTTAAAAGAAAAAGAAAAAAAAAATAAAAAATCAAAGGGGGGCTATTAAATCTGACTTTAACTGTATATGATTTATTTACAGCGATTGTATTATTTTAAAGGTGCCATACAATTTATTGACACAAAGATGCAATTTAATACATTGATACAAAATGTAAATTGTTATCTGATATCTCCTGAAGATGTGGATTAGGAAAGTGCAAAAAATAGTTCCAGAAATGGTTTTACAGGTCAATTCCAATTCTTGGAAGTGGTTTATTTTAGCTTGAAGGAGTGGGTGAGCTATCTTTACATTACAAGAGTAACCTAGTTTGCTAGGTTATAATAATACTTGAAAAAAGAGGTCTGTCAGAAATGCATTTAGAAATGTATTTTGTGGTTTATCTTAAAACACAAGTAGCAATTAATATCAACCTCCACATGAATAGATGAATTCAAATTTATTGGTGTCCTTTCACTTCTGAAAATTCCAGTAAGAGCTGAGTAATATGACACAATGCATAAACATGCCTTAAGCACTTACAGTATATTAAGCAGTCTACATGGGTTTGTTGCCTCATTACAAACATATGCAACAAATTTCAAAACATTCACTTTTAAACTATCAAAACATACTGTTAACGAATACATGTTTTATCTGTCTTTCTCAAATTTGGCATTCTGATGAAAAGCTGTGATATGATGAGATGATCCATACCTGGTTGCATTACTTGAGAGCTCTATAATTTGCCTCCACATACATATTAATTATAATTCAAATTGGATGAACTTAAAAATAAGGGGGAATTAGCATTGTTGTAATGTCATTAGAAAATGTTCTGGCCTATCAAATGCAACCTGAAAGTGTGCATATTAATGATTTTGCGTGGATCATCACAGCTGGTGTTTTATTCTGATTATTTTATTCTGATCCTGTTTTTCACCAGGATTTTACACTCACTGTATTTAAATAAGAATGAGAAAACAATAATGTTTGGTGTACCATTTCCATGAACTAAAATCATATTATGGTAACACTTTACTTTAGGTCGCAATTCACAGTAATAACAAACCATTAACTAATACTATTAGCTTAATAAACTACTAATTAGCTGTTTGCTAATAGTTAGAAAGGTAGAAGTTGGGTTTTCAGGCAGGATTAGAGATGCAGAATAAGATCCTACTTTATAACTACCAACAAATAGTTAATATCTTAACAATAGACAGGTAATAAGCCAGTAGTTAATAGCATGGATTGTGACCTAAACTAAAGTGTTTCCCATATTATCCAGCTATGCCAAGGGATATGCATAGCTTCACTTTATGACACCTTTAAATGTACTTTAGTTTGAATGGAATTCCAAGTTCAGCCTATAATTTGAAAGGAAGTATAGTCATATGAGGAAAAAAGAAAAAGATTGAATGTAAAATGTCATGGTTTGACATGATAACAGAAGCAATGGTAATGCAGCTAAAGTAAGAAACAGCATCATTAGTGTAATCAAGAAGAAAGTAAAGTGATGAGTCACTGATGCCATCGGGAGGTTGGCAGATCCCTGCTGATGCTGACACTACAGAAGCACTGTGTCACAGACAAAATAACCTTTCTCAAACACTCACATATACTGGGACAAACTGTCTCGATGAATAGTGCTTTCATTAAGTTTGAACATCTGCTTTTTAAAATAAAGTCTATCTATCTATCTATCTATCTATCTATCTATCTATCTATCTATCTATCTATCTATCTATCTATCTATCTATCTATCTATCTATCTGTCTGTCTGTCTGTCTGTCTGTCTGTCTGTCTGTCTGTCTGTCTGTCTGTCTGTCTGCTGATTGGACAGAACGAACAAAAAGGGTGAGAAAATTGTTACATTCTTTGTTATTGTATCTTGTATTATTTATTTCCTCCAAGCATTTCCCAACTGAAGAAAATATAAATTATCTGACATAATGGTTGATAGATATATAAAACATAGTATACTAATTAGTTGTAATCTTATATATCAATATATTTCATTTACGTTTAATTGTATACACTGTTAGACATTTCAAAGGGTTTTTACAGTAACTTACTGGCAACACTGTTGCCAGTAAGTTACTGTATTTGAGATTTACAGTATACAACCGTAAATCAGTTTACAGCATGTTACCGTAATTATATAGTGTCTGAAAATGGTTAATTACTGTAAAAAATAAGTAAACAGTTAATGTAAACATTTTCATTTGTCCTAAAGATTATATCATATAATTTTATTAATATTATCTTTGTACTACTGACTTAAAAAATACACAATTACAAAATATTAACAAAATAAACACTCTTTATTTAAAACATTTGAGATGCTTAAAACATTTAAGAAAAATGTGAAAAAAAATATTTAGTATTTAAATATAGAAACCATTGAAAAAGCAAAAAATACAGATAAGAATGCAATGCTACAATCCACAACCTCCATACAACTTTTTTTTTTATTTTTTTACCTTGATTGTTTACTGCTCTTGCTTATTTTTAAGCATTAGGCTGTGCTGATCAAGATGTTCCTCCGAAATGCTGTTTCCTTCTTCAGACAAAACCTGTAAGTGCTGCTGTACAAGTTCAAATCTAAACAAAAAAAATATATATAATGGTAAAAATAATGTTAAACCAAATGTCAGTTGTGATAAAGAAAATAAAAACGTCTTCATAAAATAAAAAATAAAAAACTACATTTGCACCAGGAAGCCTTTACAGTTAATATCAATTTACAAAATAAACTATCGGGCTGGCTGGAACCCAACAAACGAAATCCAAAAACAATAGCAAAAACGTGGTTATCAGCATATTGTACAGATTTACGTTAGTGTGAGTAATGTTATTATACATCATAGATATATGATTATACATTACGTCACAATGTTATTTTCTTAAGCTAACGTTGGCTACTCCAAACCAGAGAAAACTGACTTCACAACAGTTAATACATATAATAAAAAATCAATAGAAGTTAAACGCTTCTTGTTAAAATGATTTTGAGTCCAATTCGGTGTTAACTTATCTCAGTTTAGCTAACGTTACCGTTTTTAGAACGCTTCAGCCAATGTTGCCGAGCCAATAAATGCTAACCAAGTTATAGAGGTGCTCAAATCAACGTTGAGTGTTGTCAGCACAGACAGACGCGCGTTTACCTGGATTATTTGTTGGTCTTTCATTCATATTCTTGGGGGAAAATACTCTCCGTCGGACCGTCGTTTGTGCTAATGTGTCCTCCGAAACTGTCTACATCACTCTTGGTTCCCCCCTAAACCAAAACCCGCTGCAACACCGGTTCCTATGTAAATAAATAAAAAAGATACGACGAGAACAATTGCTAATATCATAAACAGTCTTATTTAAAGTAATAGCAGTGTTAATGTAATAAACTAAATAAATGTAACAACTAAATAGATATTACATTTCTCAAATGGGCAATAACTCGAAACCAGAAACAGATCATTTTCACCAACTTTATACATTACTTTTCTATACTCGTCCATAAAACATTCTGTAAAATGAAACACTAACTAAGCTTACCATAAGGCACGTTGATAAATTGTCCTCCAGAATTGCTCCAGGGTCCTTAGACAAAATTTGGGAAATCCTGTGGTGCAGAGTAGTCAAATCGCCACAGGGTGAAGTTGAAGCCGTTGTGGAAAATACAGTATAATACACGAATTTTTAAAAAAAATACAGTAAATCGCTGTATATGTTGTTTGATATCACAAAAATTCCCATAATGCAGCTGTAAATCCAGTTATTTACTGTAAAAATTATTTGCAGTGTTATACTGGGTGAAATACAGTAAATTACTGTGCAAATTACAGAAATGTCTAACAGTGTATATAATGATCATTTTTGTTTGTCTATTTTTTTTTTAGCACGGTGCATTAAATACACTGTGTTCAGCATATATGCATACACCTCTCACAAATCACTCATTTAAATTAATATTTCTATAGGATGCTTCACAATATTATATTTGTGCATACACATACACTCACCGGCTACTTTATTAGGTACACCTTACTAGTACTAGGTCAGACCCTCTTTTGCCTTCAGAATTACCTTAATCCTTCATTCAAAAAGGTACTGGCAATATTCCTCAGAGATTTTGGTCTATACTGACATGATAGCATCACACAGTTGCTGCAGATTTGTCGGCTGCACATCCATAATGCAAATGTCCTGTTCCACCACATCCCAAAGGTGCTCTATTGGAATGAGATCTGGTCACTGTGGAGGCCATTTGAGTACAGTGAACTTATTGTCATGTTCAAGAAACCAGTCTGAGATGATTCGTGCTTTATGACATTGCGCATTATCCTGCTGGAAGTAACCATCAGAAGATGGGTCACATTTCTCTATTCTACATTAAATCACCCTTCTTCCCCATTCTGATGCTCGGTTTGAACTGCAGCAGATTGTCTTGAACATGTCTATATGCCTAAATGCATTGAGTTGCTGCCATGTGATTGGCTGATTAGAAATGTGTGTTAACGAGCAGTTGGACAGGTGTGCCTAATGAAGTGGCCAATGAGTTTATGCATATATGCATGTACATTAGATTAGTCCATACTGAAGGCAAATCTGAAACTATTAAAATAAATAGTTTATGATAACAGTCCAAAAAATGGTGTCCTACATTTATATGTTAGGGAAAAATATTAAATAAATATTTTAAAAAGAGCAAAAAATCTAAAGAAACAAAGCATACATAAATTATGTTGACATTCTGTAATATGTAATTTATTTATTTATTTATTTATTTATTTATTTATTTATTTATTTATTTATTTATTTATTTTTGCACAAATTTAAACGTATTATATTTCTATTTCTAAAGATGTTTGGTGACTAGAATATTATTTTAAGAAGTATATCTACTTTTAATAAATCTGTTTTGCATATATCACCCATATTCACCGAGAAAATTTTCATTTTTAAAATGTGATGTACTCATTTATGCTGAGCACTGTATCACACTTTATTTATGTTAAATCATGTCCATCAGGAAAAAATAAAAGATCAAGGATCACAACCAAGGTAACACTTTATTCTGATGGTCCATTTGAGTATTAGTAGACTGTCTGCTTAATATCTGTTGATACTGCTCCTTCAACAGACCTTTAACTGACTATAAGAAACTTTGCAAGTACATGTCAATTTACACTAACCTTAACCCTAACCCCAATCCTAACCCCAACCTAACAGTCATGATGGTCCGTTTGTTGAATTTAAGTTACATTGCATCTACATGCCAACACATTTTCTTTAGATTATAAGTAGGCTGTTTTTGGGCTTGAGATTAGGGTTGGAGTTAGGGTTAGTGTAAATTGACATGTACTTGCAAAGTTTCTTATAGTCAGTTAAATGTCTTTTGAAAGAACAGTATCAACAGATATTAAGCAGACAGTCTACTAATAATTAAATGGACCATCAAAATAAAGTGTCACCCAACCATTTATTAAAAAAAAGATAGTAATAAAAATTAAGTGTTTTCTTAAATTAGAAAAAAAAAAACAAGAACAAAAAAAAACTAAAATCTTACAATTTCACAACTCTGAAGTTTTGGAATTCAGCATTCAATTTACTGCACAGCTCCACTGCAGCATTTTCTATTATTCACCAAAGATACAGTTAATCTTATTTTATATGCAAGGTAATGCACTTCTTCAGTTACTGTACATTCTCCAATTTCTTCCTAACAACTCATTTCATTGTGCAAGCCTGTTTGCATTTCTCACCTGTTATTGTGCTGAGTATTGCGTTTTGCTAAACAGAACATCTGAACGCATTTAGGTGGCCCTCAATAGAAAAATAATGAGAGACATGAGCAGCATGTTGAAGAACAGTGGATTTGTTTGGCACACGTTGCTTTTTTTTTTCTTTTAATCTCCCTCGGCGCAGCATTAGCAAAGCAGATTCACCTTGTACACGAGGCTCCTACTGCTCCAGATAAGTCTCTTTCAAACTAATTGTGTACGCAAACGAGGGCCATCACAGGATGTGCATGATACTTGCCAAATACACATACTTTTTTTTCCACTCCAGTCCAGGTCGTGAAGCTGCAAAGATCAGCAAGAACAGAACCCCGAACAAGAATCATAGGCCCTCAGCAGATGCTGTGTGTCATTTTCGCCAGAGTTGGCTTTTGTATGTGAACTCACATGTTGTCTATGGTTTCAATTTGTTACCAAAAAGTCAAAGTTATTCCCTGTGTTCGCGTGGGTTTCCTCAGAGTGCTCTGGTTTCCCCCACAAGACCAAAGACACGCGGTACAGGTGAATTGGGTAGGCTAAATTGTCCATCGTGTATGTGTGTGAATAAGAGTATATGGGTGTTTCTCAGTGATGGATTGCAGCTGGAAGGGCATGCTGCATAAATTGGCGGTTCATTTCGTTGTGGCGAACCCCGATTAATAAAGGGACAGAGCCAAAAAGAAAATGAATGAATGAATGATTTTATTTTATTTTATTTGCATTCATTCATTTATTTTCTTTTCGGCTTAGTCCCTTTATTAATCCGGGGAATGAACCGCCAACTTATCCAGCATATGTTTTACACAGCAGATGCCCTTCCAGCTGCAACCCATCTCTGGGAAACAACCACACACACTCATTCACACTCATTCACACTCAGCTTACCCAATTCACCTGTACCGCATGTCTTTGGACTGTAAGGGGAAACCAGAGCACCCGGAGGAAACCCACACGAACGCAGGGAGAACATGCAAACTCCACACAGAGACGCCAACTGACCCAGCTGAGGCTTGAACCAGTGACCTTCTTGCTATGAGGCGACAGAACTACCTACTGTGCCACTGCATCGCCATCATCATTATTTTTTTTTTCCAATTCATCTTCCTCAGTTGTTTTTTTTCTTCTTGTTTTTATTTTATTTTATTTTATTTTATTTTATTTTATTTTATTATTTTATTTTATTTTATTTTATTTTATTTTATTTTATTTTATTTTATTTTTATGTATTTATTTTTATTTATTTTATTTTATATAAAAGCATATGCATATATCTGAGTGCACAGTGTAAAAAATAAATAAATAAATGAATGAAAAAAAAAAAAAAAATAATAATAATATTAATAATTATTATTATTATTATTATTATTATTATTATTATTTTAATTATTATGATACTACTACTACTACTACTAATAATAATAATAATATAAAAATAATAAAATAAAATTAAATTAAATTATTATTATTGTTATTTATTTTATTTTGGGTTTCATGGCAGTGCAGTGGGTAGCATGATCACCTCACAGCAAGAAGGTCGCTGTTTCAAACCTCGGCTGGGTCAGTTGGCATTTCTGTGTGGAGTTTGCATGTTCTCCCTGTGTTCACGTGGGTTTCCTCCGGGTGCTCCAATTTCCCTTACAAAGACCAAAGACACGCGGTATAGGTGAATTGGGTAGGCTAAATTGTCCGTAGTGTATGTGTGTGAATGAGAGTGTATGGGTTGTAGCTGGAAGGGCATGCTGCATAAGTTGGCAGTTCATTTCGTTGTGGCGAACCCTGATTAATAAAGGGACAGAGCTGAAAAGAAAATGAATGAATGATTTTATTTTATTTTATTTTTTATTTTTTTATTTTATTTTATTTTATTTTATTTTATTTTATTTTATTTTATTTTATTTGCCAGAATTGGCTCTATATGTGCGCTTAGATATTTGCATATGCTTTTTATATAAAATAAAATAAAATAAAATGTAAAAACAAGAAAAAAAAACAACTGAGGAAGATGAATTAGAAAAATAAAAAATACTGATGATTATCATATAAAATACAAATTAAATTAAATTAGTATTTTATGTTAGCAGTTATGGAGACAAAACAAAATGGAGTTTACCAATCATTTTTATTTTTGATGTTTCATGTAATGGTCACTGATCTTTTTTATAATTTTATTTAGTTTGAGTTTTCAAGCTGATCAATCTTTGGATTATTGCTGATCAATCCCCTTTTGGCCTTTTTTCCCCTTTTTCAGGATGTAAAGCTGCAGAGATCAGCAGCAAACAAGTTTCGCAGTCTCTTAGCAGATGTTGAGTGTCATCTTTGCCTCTTGTATGTGCACTCACATGCTTTATTTTTGCCTGCCCTCCAAATTATAATGAGCCAGAGACAAACAGGGACCCCTGAGCACTTGAATATTCAAAATGCTAGTGTAATTATGCAAACTGTATTCGTCAAAGTATTCCCAATGCGAGGCGTCTTGGGGGATCTGAATGAAAATTTCTGACAGGCTGTGAGGGTCTCTGCAGGCCGCAGATAAAGAGCCCGTTTGAAGGGTCTGGAAATGGTTCATAATGTTTGTGACACATTCATTTCTGCGCTAATGGTAATTCGTTCTCTCAATATTCATAACAAGGCTTAAAAAAGCAACAATGGGTGTTCTGACAGGGTGATGTGACAGCTCTCAGATCAGCGAGGTGACAGATGTCTCACCTGTTTTTTTTGGAAAAGATTTAAAGCTCCAAAAATGTACAGCTACTGTTTAATTGGCCTTGAGTTATATATAGAACACAATTTTTGGGGAAATACTGTGGAAATGTTCTTGGTCTGTTAAACATCACTTGGAAAATATATGAAAATTAATAGAAATTTTACAGAAGGGCTGTATATTAGATACTTATTAAGAAAATCAGGACTATGAAGGAGATATATTCAACAAATGTAGATTTTGTAGCTGAACCCAAACTGGTTTAATATAAAGTTTTGGACTAAAGAAATTAATGAAAACTACAGGGCAATATGAAGCTGTTCCTTTTTGTGCTTACCAGCTGACCGCTTACCTCCGTATGGATAGCTTTTCTGCTGTTGCCAGTTTCTGTTGTTGGTCCAGTGCCTCGCTGCATACGTTGGTAGACTTGTGACGTAGAGCTGAGTTGACCGCAACAACAGGGTTCAAGGTAAAACAAAAACAAAAGCCAAAAAATAAAATAAAAAAGTAAATAACAGGGTGAGAATGTGGCAAAATCTGAAAATGTAGTAAAATTCATGGGGTGGGTCAGTGGGTGGGTAAATCTGTGCTTTTGAAAACACTATTGATTAGGTTTAGGGATCAAGGCGGGTGGATCAGTTGATCTGTCAAGTCAGTCAGTCAGTCAGTCAGTCAGTCAGTCAGTCAGTCAGTCAGTCAGTCAGTCAGTCAGTCAGTCAGTCGACAGTGACCTCTAGTAGATTTACGCAAGAAGAACAGGCGCGAATGGCACTCGGGAGAGATATTTGAGATCTGAAAAAAGCGCACACAGCGGCCTCTGGTGGATTTGCAAAAACAAAAACTGCAAACTGCAACACCTTAATCAAACTATTATCATCATGTAGGACTTTTCGCTGCGTTTTGCGACAGTTGGCCCACACACACACACACACACGGCTGTTTGACACTCACAATGTTCCCGAATGGAAGTGAAAGTGCCAAACTGCAGTTAAAGTCGACAAATTACAAATGAAACACCCGAAATTACATGAAACTCTGGAGGAAATACGGATAGTGCGGTGACGCGATGACGTTAATCGAATTATGTAATATAACATGTAAAACGGGATCATGAAAGGAACTTATGTAAACACCTTAATCTTATTATTAAGGCAAATAATTCGATTACTGATGTCCATGTAAACGTAGTCATTTTTAGTCTATCTGTTTGTTTTTAAACATTCTTGCACGCAGTTATTATTTGTAAAGTGTATTTGCTTTATGTAAATGTAAATGTGTTTTGCTTTAGAATATGACATTTTTTTGTAAATTGCTATTTTCATTTACCTTTAAATGAGGGTTCAGGAAATTATTTCAGCAAATCCATATACTGATGTTGTTTTGAAATATATTCATTCATTCATTCATTTATTTTATTTTTGGCTTAGTCCCTTTAATAATCTGGGGTGGCCACAGCGGAATGAACTGCCAACTTATTCAGCATATGTTTTTATGCAGCAGATGCCCTTCCAGCCGCAACCCATCACTGGGAAACACACACACACACACACACACACACACACACACACACACACACACACACTCATACACTCCTACACTATGGTCAATTTTAGCATACCCAATTCACCAGTACCACATGTCTTTGAACTTGTGGGGGAAACTCGAGGAAACCCATGCGAACATGGGGAGAACATGCAAACTCCACACAAAAATGCCAACTGACCCAGCCAAGGCTCGAACCAGCAACCTTCTTGCTGTGAGGCGAAAGCACTACCCACTGCACCACAGCCTTACCTTTTAAAATATATTTCTCACATAAATAATTTACATATTATTAATATTATTATTAGTAGTAGTAGTTGTTGGAGTAGTTGTAGAAGTAGTAGTAGTAGTAGTAGTAGTAGTAGTAATAGTTGTAGTAATATTTATTTATTTATTTATTTATTTATTTATTTATTTATTTATTCATTTATTCGAAAACATTTATAAGTAGGTGAAATAAGATGAGAAAAGTTAAGATGAATCACACCATTACAGAACATTATTCAAAAACATTTGGAAATCTGATTGGGGCATTATTAACTTACTTTAGAACATCTATGATAATTTATCTACTGTACAGTATATGTAATCATTTATTTGTTCATGTCTTTTTTGATTTTATAGATTTATCACAGTGACAGATGGGGACAGAAACATTAAGCACTTTTGTAAAGAGTAAAACTCAATTTAGTTCTGCCAAAAATACTATTTACTGAATTGTACTTAAAATAGAAAGTAATTACAAGAGAAGAACAGTCTGATAACAAGCATAACCTTTAAAGATAAAAAAACATGAACTTTGCATGTTCATCAATATTTATTTATTTATTATTAATTTATCAGCAATGCCATTTCATTAATGTTATAGTCATCTTTCGTTTGTTGTAATTTTAAATACCAACATATTAAACAAATTAAAGTTCATTGAAGATTTTGTTGATGACAGGTCAATGACGCTTCAGGAAACCTGTTTGGAAACAGTTTGGATTTCTGCAGTTCCATTTCATGCCACTAGTGGGACTCTAACCACACACTTCATCTTTAAATTCAACCATGCAGCAATGAAAGACATTTTCTAAAAATAAAAAAAGTACATGATCTGAATGTAAGCGTATTAATTTGCTAAAGCAATTATTGATCTGTGCAGTAAAATCCCATCACTGGGCTTTATGTGTGAATGTGAGTTTACCCAGAAGGGAATTGTTGGTTTCACCAGACCGTGCTGAAATCAGGCCAGATGTCTCATATAGAAATCTAGTTCACAATGAGACTCACCAGAGGAAGTCTTATGATTGCTATGTATTCTCTCAGGCAAAAGCAATGCATAATTTTGAAGGTAATCATAATTAGTCCAATGTAGTCTTGTGAGAGAAGCTTACTGTAATGAAGGTAATGTGTGTAACTGTTATATTTATTGGTATACTCACATTTAGAGTTTTACGATGAGTAAAACTGGAACATTGTATAATTACACAGACTCTTGTAGGCTTAGAAACAACAAGAAATACTGGAATACAGAGTTGTTTTTGCTAATTATGGCAAGACACTACTGGCAAAAAACATTTTTTTTTTTTCTATGTGCATATCAATTATCAATATGGCTTTTTATAAAGTTTTAGACTTTTCAGTTTAATGAAAGAATGACATCCAAAATATATTTTTGCATGTTTCTTTTGCAAAAATGTGCTTAAAAAAATATTAAAGCCAGTTTTCTCAAAATGGAATTTATCTCCTGCACTGAGCTACAAAATTATTCATATCTATATTAAGATTAATTTTTTTCATATTCATAGATTATTTGCCTGATTAAATTTATCATTGTATTCTATAAAAAAATATGTTTCGAAGTGATAAGATGTACAGTGCATCCGGAAAGTATTCATAGCGCTTCACGGGTCAATAGGTGCTTTTCAAATTACTATTGGTTGAGTTTAGTAAAGAGGGAGGGTGGAGGAATCGTTGGTTGGTAAATCAGTCAGTGAGTTAGTCAATAGTGGCCTCTGGTGGATTTACGTGAGAATAGCAGGTGCGAATGGCAGTTTGCGAGTAGAGATGTGTATCGTTAAGGTTTTAACGGTATTACTACTTTTATCTATACCACTTATCGGTTCGGTACTTTAACGGTTCTCTTATCGGTAACTTTTGTAGTGTTTATATATATATATATTTATAACTTATTAAACAGAATTAACAACACTTTGTTTTATTATTACATTTTTTTATATAAAATAAAACTAAACCAATAATTGTAAAACAAATAAATTATTTTTCCTGTAAAAGAATCTACAATGGTTTGAAGGAAACTGACTCTCAGTTTTTAACCATTCTTCTGGATAAAAATCAACATGTTTGCCTTTTCTGGCATATGTCGGGATCTGTCTTGGTTTATTGTGCTGCCTACAGTTGAAAATACCCTCTTTGAGTTGCAAAATGCAGTTAAATGAGATAATGTTTATGATTTTTCATTAACACATTCACATAAATGAGTTAACAGTGTTTTGGGAGTTAACTGTGTTTTAATACAGTTTAGGAGCATCTTGCAATGTAAAAATAAGCAGTTTTTAATAATTTCTTAATGAGCATAGTTCATTATTAGACTATTTATAGGCTATATTTATAAATACAGCTGATGTTAAAGTATTTTTAATGTTTAAGATTTATTTAAACTACTGAAGATTTCATTGTAACCTCGTGTGTGTGTGTTTATTAAACTATTAATAATATACTTATTTAGGTGATTGACTGCTGGCATAACGATGTGGATGATGTAGCATTACCTTTAGTAGTTAAGCAGTCATAAACTTTTCATTACTTTTCATAGCAGATAAAGCACTTTTGAAAGACACTTTCACTTAGCCAGATTGCTTGTGTTTCCGCTTATACAAGAAAACAACTTGTTGTGTTTATTGCAACGGGCATTGTCGCTGTCCACTCGGTAAATACAACCCGTTTGGTTCACTCTGCAAGCTTACGAGCTGTGTGTTTGCGAGTCTGTCGCGAGCTATGTGTGTGCACTTAGTGCGAGCCCCCTCTGAGTGCACGCGTGCAGCCGAGATCTGTGAAGGCTTTTATATTTGACGCGCTCGATGGAAACACGAGCATTTCTCATGTGAGATTGCCAACTGTGCAGACGAATATCAAATATAGGTTGGTCAGTTAATTATACTACTGTAAGTAATGCTTATTCAGCAATAATTCTCCAGTACCAATAGCAGAACCGTTAACGTCAGAGCTTATCGATACTTCAGTCTTTTATAATATACCACCAAAACTGATAAAGTACCGCGTTTCGGTACCCATCCCTACTTGCGAGAGATATTTGAGATCTGAAAAAGGGTACACAGCGGCCTCTGGTGTATTTGCGAAAACAAAAACTGCAAAAAAACGTAGCTCCTTTGATGTATTTTGGTCTCTCCAGAAATGTATATAGTGGTAGGTAATCAGAATGAGTCTGGGTTGTTCTATGTAGTAAACTTCTAATAAAAAAAAAATATATATATAATAAAATAAATAAACAAATAAATAAACTTGTATCAATCAACTGGGGATATATGATGATAATAATGTAATAATAACAATAGTAATAGTAATAGTAATAATAATAATAATAATAATAATAATAATAATAAACTCTCCCTCCCCATTTATCTGCAGTGTCTTGCCTTAAGTAAGCAGACTTACAGATTTGCTTACATTTGCTTACAGATGTGCTTTCCATTCTTTCTAATGATTTGGAGTGTTCTAGTCCTCTCAAATTAGCTTTGTCCACTCGCTGACAATATGATAAAGCCAACTTTAATGTGCTTGCCCTCAAACTGCCACCAGCTTTGAAAAGAAATCAATAAACCAAACCCTTACTGAATTCCCGGCAACTTACAGAAGGCATTGAATTGTAAATCACTTCTGGCTCATAAAAAGTGTCATGGCCATTAAAACTGAAAGATGAATTCAATTTGAATGCAGTTAAATAAATGAATATATATCAAAAGTGAATATATGATTAAATTAATTAATACCTAAATAATAAAAGCCATAATACTGTATGGGTATTTACAATCAGATATTCAGAAATAATGTCAATCAGTTATAATGCATTCTTATGTCGTATTATGTTCAGATATGCTTTATTTTACTCAAACACATAACGATGTTTATAAACTCAGAAAAGGTGAGAATTTCCAAGCTCTCTATTATGTTTTTTTCCCCATAAAAATTAAAACAACAAAAACAACAACAATAATAATAATAATAATAATAATAATAATAATAACAATAACAACAACAACAACAACAATAATAATAATAATAATAATAATAATAACAATAATAATAATAATAATAATAATAATAATAATAATAATAATAATAATAATAATAATAATAATAATAATTCTAATAATAATAATAACAATAATAATTCTAATAATAATAATAATAATAATAATAATAATAATTATTATTATTATTATTATTATTATTATTATTATTATTATTTATTATTATTTATTAATATAATTAATTACAAAATTAAATATAGGGATGAACGAATCCATGTATTTTAAAGCAACTTTGGTTATTAAATCAAAGCTATGTACTATATTTTTCAAGGCATACTGAGGTGGAAGCACATTTTTAGTTATTCCATAAATGACAGTCAAAACTAATTTGCACAAGACCATGCAAGCTTTATATTCTACTTCAGGTTGCACAGCATTCAGGTTGCAGCAGCACTTAAATGTTTTGTTGTAACCAAATCAATGCTAGCACCTAAAGTCTCATTGACTGGCACCGAAACAATGAAAAGCATATTTCAAAACACAATGCTAGTGCAGATCTTTGATTGTGGAACAAGAAAATCAGTTTCATTCCTCGTTTTAGCATACTTTCCTTTTTTTTTTTTCAATACCTGCTGTTCTCTTTCATGCACAAAATGAAAGGCATCATCATTTTTCGGCATTTTCTAGACAGCTGCGTGCCAGTAAACGGCTTGGGCTGATGCAGCAGCCGCTTCACCCTCGCCGTTCAGTCTAATTGATTGACCGAGTGACTCACTATTTCTGTTTGTTGCATCATTTGTGTTTCAGCGCTCTGTCGGTTTGATGTGGCTGCAGAGACGCTCCCCCCTTGACACTCAATGCAATGCATTATCTGAGTATCAAACAAAAGACGATTCACAAGGTGAGCCCTGCCAAAGAAAAGAGCAGCAGAGGAGAAGGGCTGGGTGATCTGGAAAAAATAAAAAATAAATAGTAGCTTGTTTTACAGTACCATTCAAGGTTGTGAGTTTGATTTTATGTATTCAACTTAACTACAACATGACTAGGATCGAATTCTCTTTAAAGAAAATAATATTTCAATATCAGAAAAGGTCCATGGAATATGAAAGCAAGTACTGTATATGAAGCTTCCCTAAGCATACCCTGAATGTGCAGAAATAATATAAAAAAAGGACAAAACAGCTAATTATGTCTTAACATGCTAACATTTATTTTTCCCTTCAATAATAATAACAAAAGACAACACTAGTAGTAGGCTATGATAAAGAATGATAATATACAGTTGAAGTCAGAATCCTTAGCTGCCCTGCATTATTAGCCCCCTGTTTATTTTCCCCCAATTTCTGTCTAACGTAGAGATGTTTTTTTTTTCAACACATTTATAAACATAATAGTTTTAATACCTCATTTCTAATAACTGATTTATCTTATCTTTGTCATGATGTCAGAAAATACTATTTTACTAGATATTTTTCAAGACACTTCTATACAGCTTAAAGTGACATTTAAAGGCTTAAATAGGTTAATGGTTAGGGTAATTAGGCAAGTTAGTGTATATTAATGGTTTGTTATGTAGACAAACGAAAAAATATATAGCTTAAAGGGGCATATCATTTTTACCTAAAATGTTTTTTTAAAAATTACAAATTTTTTATTCTAGTTATTTCTAAAACAAATAAGACATTCTCCAGTAGAAAAAAAAATATATTATCAGTCATACTGTGAAAATTTCCTTGCTCTGTTAAACATAATTTGGGAAATATTTAAAAAAGAAAAAAAAAATCAATGGCGGGCTAATAATTCTGACTTCAACTGTATGCACTAGATTACATTAGATTAAATTCTGTAATGTATAATCTATAGACCAGAGATGCCCAAAGTAGGGTCCGCTGGCCAAAGTTGGCCCATTGTAATCTTTGATTTGGCTCCCCATTCCATCTGAGAGGAGAAGTGAGTATGATTGAGAGGGTTGGGGTGAATGCCTTTAACACAGAGATCATGATTTCCAATTTGACGTAACCTTTTCTGTTTGTTTTATTGCTGAGCTACAAAAAAAAAAGCAAACTGAAATTAAATGTTTCAATTAAATGCTGAAAATAAATCAGATTTTTTTTAAATGTAAACGCTGTCACTCGTTGGATAGAGGACTATGCAGAAGACATCGACAAGCAAATCAAGACAAAAACTAGTGTAATTCTGTTATGAATGAGATTATTTTGTTTTTTATTGTAATAAGTTCATTATTAAATGTAAACAAACAAACAAACAAACAAAAAAAAAACAACAACAACAACAACAACAACCTGTTTTAGTTAAAATAAAGCAATGCTTTCTAATCATTTCTAAACATCATTCAATAAACTAGGACATTACCCATGGCAACTACACTGTAAAACCCAAAAGGTTCATGTAACTCAAACCAATCCAACTATATGAGTACTGTGATCTTGCTCCATTTAAGTTAAAGTAATGAGGTATTTAATTAACTCATTACCTTTAACACTAAGCTCAAAATTCTTTTCAAGTAAGTAGAATTAACTTTCAGTAAATTTTGAGTTAACTACACTAATTTATTTGACTTTTGGGTTTTACAGTGTACATTTACCTTCGGCCCACTAGACTCAATCAGATTTGGTTTTTGTCCCTTCATAAGAAAAAGTTTGGGTGCCCCTGCTATAGACTATAATCTATAGACTTTAATGAATTAATGAATGAATCAATCAGTTAATGAATGAATGAATCGATCTATCTATCTATCTATCTATCTATCTATCTATCTATCTATCTATCTATCTATCTATCTATCTATCTATCTATCTATCTATCTATCTATCTATCTATCTATCTATCTATCTATCTATCTATCTATCTATCTATCTGTCTAATCTGTCTAATCTGTCTAATCTGTCTGATTATATATTTATTTAGGCTCATTCCTACACTAAGCTAAAATCCCCATGGGGTGTAAACAAATCATACGAAACCATAAGAATGAGATATTTCATACAAAATCACCAATATGTGTAGGGTTTTTGCCTGTTTATGCTCTGTCAAGTAAAATATATCCAGACAGTGTATAAAGCAATGCTTATCATACACTAAGATGGCACCACATACAACTCATTATGAAATAAGATTTTTACTTATTTATTTTTGTGCTGTTTGGAATTAAGACAGTATATTTGACAACAAGCAATCTGTTTTAAACACCATTACCAGTGGTGGGTTTGGACACACATAATACATAGATTAATGCTGTACCTTTTGGTTTTCCATATTCCCATTGAATGTATTGGCATCACCTATTCTATGCGGATACCCCAGCAATACATTTTACATTCGGAACCTTTATAGAACAGAAGAGTTAATGCCACCATCATGCTGTCAGTTCATTTTATTTTTAATTGCCATGTTGTCAGTGTATCTAAACCCTTGCTCATGTTTAATTCTAATTCAAAAACATAATACTTTGTATTGATACAAAATATGGCAAAAAAATCCATTTAAAACAAACAAACAAACAAACAAACAAACAAACAAACAAACAAACAAACAAACAAACAAACAAACATATAATAAATAAAATGCTCATCATACTCAGGGG
Organism: Danio kyathit; assembly: GCA_903798195.1. Taxonomy (NCBI): domain Eukaryota; kingdom Metazoa; phylum Chordata; class Actinopteri; order Cypriniformes; family Danionidae; genus Danio; species Danio kyathit. The sequence goes on along the minus strand of LR812532.1, from coordinate 23,866,168 downwards.
AAGCATACATGCAAGAGAGAAGGCCAGTAATTAGAGTAAATTATGATGGATTTTTAACGATACGGATCAGATTGCTTGTTTTCCTCCCTCACTCGGCTGATTTCATTTATCTCCTTTTAACATTTGGTGAGTCTACGGCTAGTAGTTTGTCAGCATAATTGCATGGTACGGTGAAGCAGTCCAGTGCTTCGTGCTCTTTCCTTCAACAAATTCCACCACCATTTGCATGCATCTTCAAAGGGCAGCCATGACATTTAAATAATGATGACTGGCACAAGCTATTACTATTCTACTGGAGATTTGACCCAAGAACAAGCACAGCACTTTCTAAACTAATTCCCAATTCCATGTTTTGCCTATCAGAGCTGATTTACAATTTGTTGTTGTTGTTTTTCATTCATGTGCTAAGAGCTGCTGTTTTAAAATGATGCTTCTCAACCGGTGGGTCGTGACCCAAAACGGTGTTGTGGGTACTTTCTGATAGGGCCATGCTGGGAGAAGCAAGGCTTTATGCAAATGATAAAATGCAACAGTTTGCATAGATAGGATATGCTTTAAAAATAAAATAAAAAACTGAAGAGAAGACACCACTCAGTGTTTGTTATTTATGTCAAGGACTGTACATACAGGCAAGCTCTCTTTGATATTTTGGCATCATTTGGTTGAATTTAGTCAAATTTTGCTAATGGCATAATGACAACACATGCTCACTGAAAACACATTAACCAGCATCCATTTTTGTGAAACCATGCTGTCATATTGTCTTGTCGTGTTAATTTTACCAAGAAACTGCCATCAAAAATATGTTGGGAGTACTTTTTTTTTTTGAGAAAAATGTACTCCAACATACATCTGATGGCAGTTTGTAGATAAAATGAACACTATGGGGCAGTATGTCACACGGGTAACTTTTGTTCCTTTTCACATTAGTGATATTAACATCATTGACAAATACATTATTCTTTACAAGCAGTTCTTTGCACAACACAACATCAAACAAATACCACAAAGCAACTTAAAAGTATCTATAAGTATGCTTACATAAACATTAATAATCCAATTTTAATATGATTAAGGCAATACTCTGATTAAGATTCTACCATGTAAACAGCAATGTTTGGATAGCTTAATCCAACTAAAGTCCTAATCGAGCTAAACAGAAATCAAATTAAGACAGGTGAGTTATGGCGATATTTAGTCACGTTATTGAAGTGCAGTACAGACATGTAAACACTTAATCAAACTATGACTGTTGTGTAGGATTTTTGTCGCATTTTGCAACAGGATAGTCTATACCAGGGGTGCCCACATTTTTTCGCATGAAGGGCCAAAAACCAATTATCATGGTAACCAAGTAAATATACCAAACTATATTACATTAAAGTTGTCATGGGTAATTTCTAATTTATTGGAAAGCATTAATTTAAATTGTATTAATTAATGCAGTATAACGTTTTAAATGATAACCTATTGCAATAAACAGTGGTGTACACTAGTACTAAATACACTAGTCATGCAGAATCGGACTTTGCCTTGATTTATCATCTATCTGTCATGTGACTGTACGTACAATTAAACAAAATCTGATTAATTTACATCATTTAATTGAACTATTTAATTTCAGTTAGCATTTAACAATAAAACAAACAAACAAAAAATTACATTAGGTTTGAAATGATAATCTCTAAACCATCCCCATCATTCTTCCTCTCTTCTCAGATGGGATGGGAGGCCAAATCAAAGGTTTCTATGGGCCCTAGTTTGGGTATCTCTGGTCTATACACACATGGCTGTTTGACACTATTCTCTGCATCTACCGAGTCAGTGAAGGACCACTGACACCTGCATTGCGAAATGTGGATTTATCTTTTTCCATTCAGTCTGCGGTATCAAATTCCATTAAAACAGCACTCTTCCAGCACTTTTTTTTCCCCCAAAGGAACATTCAAAAAGCAACACCTTAATCATATTATTTTCATATTGAGATTAATGCAAATAATTTCATTACTGATGCCCATGTAAATGTAGTCAATGATTTGTAATCGAATACATTTCACTCACTTGTCTATCTCAATTTGGACAATTTTTCTGGTGTTGTTGGTTGCTTAGTAGCTTGCCATTAGAGAGCTTAGGTTTGAGCCTGATGGAATAAGTAAAAACTATGTGCATTCAAATAAATATATGGTCAAAGTGCACTTTTATCAAAAAAAATACATGGTTCCACACAACTGATTTTACTTAAGTTAACTGAAGTTAACTTAAGTAATCCCAGAAAAAAAAAAATAATAATCAAGAATTGTGTTGTCTCAGCTCATTTTAAATAAGTAGTTTGAACAAAAAGCAAACACATTTTTTTTAATTTACATTCTCTTATAATAACACAATTGGTTGGGTTTAGAGAAGGTTTTAGGTTAGGTTAGGTTAGGTTAGGTTAGATTAGGTTAGGTCAATTTATTTATACCTGAAGGTAGATTTGGTTTGCAGTCAAGAGTGTTTATTTCATAACAATGCCACAAAAAAAATAAAAATAAATAAATAAATAATCTATCATAGTGACATCAACAACTGGACATAAAGACATAAAACACAAACATACAAAACACTCAATCAATCAATCAATCAATCAATCAATCAATCAATCAATCAATCAATCAATCAATCAATCAATAAATAAATCAATCAATCAATCAATAAATAATCACCAAGTCAGTGGCAGATTTAGGCATAGGCAATATTGGCAATCGCCCAGGGGTGCGTTTCTGAAAACCATCATTAGCTAACTAAGGTCAAATGTTCTGTCATTACAAACATAGTTTGTTGATTTGCCATTTCCCAAATCCGTCATTCCAACGAACATTCGCAAACTGCTTCGCAAACTTGTGCGCTTGCAACTACACCTCTAGAGCTGTAGTTAGAAGCATAGTTCCTGTTGTGTTTTATTCCTCATTATCCCCAATAAGCCCTTTTCATTTAGAACATACTAGCATATGAACTTGGAATGATTTAAAAAAATAAACATTAAAGTCATCTCTCTTAGGTGTAAATATTAATGGTTTTAATTTATAGTAGGTTATTTATTAAGAAATGTATCTGTACTCATTATGACATGGGCCTGTTTGTTAGAAGATTTCTGCAGAATGTGTCAAATTGTAAAAGTAGACTTAATTTTTTTTTATAAATAAATAAACAATATGCTGCTTAAAAAATAAACAACAACAATAATAATAATAATAATAGGCGACGCAGTGGCGCAGTAGGTATGCTGTCGCCTCATAGCAAGAAGGTCGCTGGTTCGAGCCTCAGCTGGGTCAGTTGCCGTTTCTGTGTGGAGTTTGCATGTTCTCCCCACGTTCGCGTGGGTTTTCTCCGGGTGCTCCGGTTTCTCCCACAGTCCAAAGACATGCGATACAGGAGAATTGGGTAGGCTAAATTGTCCGTAGTGTTTGAGTGTGAATTAGTGTTTAAGGATGTTTCCCAGAGATGGGTTGCAGCTGGAAGGGCATCCGCTGCGTAAAACATGTGCTGGATAAGTTGGTGGTTCATTCCGCTGCGGCGACCCTGGATTAATAAAGGGACTAAGCCGACAAGAAAATGAATGAATGAATAATAATAATAATAATAATAATAATAATAATAATAGTTATTATTATTATTATTATTATTATTATTATTATGTAGAATTTTATTTTATATTTATTAATAAATAATATTTAATTAATAAATAGCCTACTGTAAATTAGGCCTACAACCATTAACAATTCATATGATTTATATATGAGATTAGAATACGTGTTAGCTAAGTGATTCTATATGGAATATTCTCAATAATATTTGTTAAGGAAACATATATAAGTCCTGTATTTGTCATTTACATATATTTAAATTAATATGAACAATTAATGCATGTTTTTACCAAAACTAATATAGGATTTTTTTAAATATGTGTGCGCGTAAAACAATATAGTTTGCACAAAAAATTCTGGGGTTTTTCTCTAAAAATGTAGTTACTCCACCTCATTTAGAGCGTTATTATGATTATTTCACAATATAACTAATGATGGATCGGCGACAGAGCAACTACGGTTTTGGGAAACACTCCTCATTACATTATTCTATCCCCAAACGATGCATCATACTATGATAGTTCAGTCGTTGTTTGGGAAACGCACCCGAGGGTGGCATCTTCCTAGTTGAAGGAAACCTGCCACCCAGAAGGAACGAGCTGAAACTAATGTAGGGGATGAGCAGTGTCACTTTTAAAACTGCCTACAGATTGGCTAGTGACACTCCAGTCAGCTTATTAAATCACTTAACTATTTGATTTAGTTTTTATTTTTAACAGAATAGGTGACTGGTTGTAATCTGTATGACAAGCCCTGACTTCTTGTGGACTTGTACAAGAAGGACGTGTGTCTGACATGTACAACAGAACAAACCTTAAGAATGGGCATTTCAGTTTTTCAAAAAAAAAAAAAATTGTGAAAAAGAAAGAGAATAAAAAAAGCCTTGCTTGTTGCTTGTTGTAATGTGTGCACAACATTACATGTTCATGTATGTAGCATATACTGTAAGATTTAATCAAAATGTAAACATTTAAACATTAAATGCAATATAACTTTCAATACAACTGCTAATCAAATTTACATTGGATTTCCTGGGATCTGACCCAATGACCTTTTCTGATGGGGAATTCAACTCATAACCTTTAAAGCCTCAGAGCAACAACACCAACATAATATTAGCTTGTTGCAAAGTGGGTCAAGTATTTTGAAATACTGATATGCTATTATATCTGAAGGGGGAATCTTGGGTCCATCCATTGAGATTTGTTCCCATGAGGGCAAACATAGCTGTGAGCAAAAAAAGGAAATGCTCTTTTATACTGACAAACTGCCTACATGTAATGAAAAACAGGAGAACTGCACACCTGTGATTCACTGTGCAGAGTCAGAGAAATGATTCATTTAAAAATAAAACCAGTAGGATGATGTTTGATGTGTTCTGATATTCCCCAGACAGAGAAGAAGAAAATCAAATGATGCTTTAAAAATGATGCATTGTGATGTGGCCGTGGCTTTTAATTGGATGATTGAGGGGAAAGAAGATGTATTTTATGCAGTCAGAAAGTGGATTTTCCTCTAAAAAGGTTATAGCTTTTACACAGGTACTTTTGAAATATGATGTATGAAAAGTGATAGATGGAAATTCCTGTCTGAAAATTAATTCTGAGAGACACATTACCTGAAATCATTCTGAGCTCTCCTTAATACTTTCAAATTGTAGCACACCCTGGTGATGTATTATGGACCTTATGGAGTCGGGCCGTCCTGCGGTGCAAGTAAATTAACTTTCTCCAGGATAAATGATTTTATACAATTACTATGCTGTTATATATACTTTTGTGTTTTCTTTTTCTTTCTTTGATGTGCAAGATTGATTTATGGCAAGGGGTAAAATAACATTGACTGGGATAGTTAATATATAATAAATTAACTGCAAGTTTTTGTAAAAAGGTAAATTTTCATTAAGCAATGAATGTGTAAATTTACCCTTTAACATTTTCATAAATTGCCAAAAGGTGCAGTATGTGAAAAAAAAAAACAGAAAAAAAAGATTTTTATAAAATAATATGATGTGATAAGTGGTCATAAAGTGCATTAAACATTAATTTAGCAAGACAATAGTGTTGTGGAGATGATGGAGAACTCACTGTTCTGGAACATGCAAAGGCAGGAAAACACCCATGACGACCAGTTCATCAGCGGAAATCATTTTGCTAACTAATAAATGTTACACTATTTCAAAGTGCTAAATTTGTGAATGAATGAACAAATGAACAAACAAATTGACGAATGGACGGGTGGATACGTTTTTATATACACTCAATTGATATGAACACATAAACCTACATTAGAATGTGCCTTGTTTGTTTGTTTGTTTGTTTGTTTGTTTTGTTTTTGTATTTTTATTTAATAGTATTATTAATGTTGTCTATTGTGTAAAACTTTTTTTAAACTAAATTTCATTTTAGTTAGTGTCTTCTGTAAATCATGCTAAAATGCATGTCAGTCATAAACTTTGTTTAGAAATTAAACATTAAATAAAATTAAATTAAATTAAATTAAATAAAAATAAAAAATAAAAAAAAAAACAAGTCTGTTTGATCAACCAGGGGTGCGTTTTCGAAAACCATCGTTAGCCAACTAAGGTCGCAATGATTATAAAAAAAACAACAACATTAAAGTCATCTCTCTTCGCTGTAATTTGCTTTCAAAGTAATTTTACGGTTCAGTTGTAGTGATCTTTATATTGACTATTGCGTTCTCTTCATAGTGCACTTTGAAAACATTTAGGTAACACTTTATTTTGATGGTCCATTTGAGTATTAGTAGACTGTCTGCTTAATATCTGTTGATACTGACATTTAACAGTCCTTCAACAGACATTTAACTGACTATAAGAAACTGTGCAAGTACATGTCAACTTACACTAACCCTAACCCCAACCCTAACCCCAACCTAACAATCTACTTATAATCTACTAATAATTAGTTGCAATGTAACCTAAATTCAACAAACGGACCATCAAAATAAAGTGCGACCAACATTTATACCTATCTGAACACAGCCGTGGCTCATGACTAAAGCTATAGGTGACTATTATTTAAAAGCGGAATTTAGTTACGTCTCCAAAGCTTGTGAATAAAAAATATATAGCATACGCTAATGGTTTTAATTTGGTTATTTATTAAGAAATGTATCTGTATATGACATGGGCCAGTTGGTTATAAGGTTTCTGCAGTGGTTTGAATGTGTCAAATTGTAGTCTTTTAAAAAATAAATAAATATAAACAATGTCCTACTCGAAACATTCGTCATTACATCGTTCTTTTCCCAAACGATGCATCATACTATGATATGTCAGCCGAGAGTTATGTCGTTGTTTGGAAAATGCACACCTGATTGTTAACTGACAACATTCATGTAGAAATTGGATTTAAAACATTCATTCATTAATTTTTTTTTTGGCTAAAGAAGGTTCCCACCTCAAAATGAGCAAATGTGAGCCACTTGTACATTAAGGAAGCGTTCAGAAAAAGCAAAACACCAGCAAAGAAACTCGACACAGAGAAACATAAACAACTACTGCCAGCTAGCGTTTCGGAAGTGTTATTGCAGAGCAATAGAAACAGCGCACAGAAGTATAAATGCACGGCAAGGCGCAAGGCATGCGCCGTGGGTCACGCCGATCACTTGATACAAAAGTATAAACCAGGCTTTAGTCCCTTTATTAATCAGGGGTCACCATAGTGGAATGATCTACCAACTTATCCAGCATATGTTTTATGCGGCGGATGCCCTTCCAGCTGCAACCCATCATTGGAAAACATCCATGCACACTCATTCACACACATGCACTACGGCCAATTTAGCTTACCCAATTCACCTATACCACATGTCTTTGAACTTGTGGGGGAAACCCCAAAAGGAGGAAACCCACGCCAACACCGGGAGAACATGAACAGAACATAACTCCACACAGAAATGACAACTGACCCAGCCGAGGCTCCAACCAGTGAACTTCTTGCTGTGAGGCAATCGTGCTACCCACTGCGCCTCTGTGACACTTAGATTTAAAACATTTATGAGCATTTCTGCTTTTGACCATTACCAGAGGTAGTTTATTTGACATTAATGTAATTTGTTTAAAACAAATGTGTTCAAGAGAGATCACTTGCTGTATATTAGCCAAATATGTTTTGGTCATTTCTTATTTTGTAAAAAAATTCTCTAAACAACATAATAATATTTTACTTGAAGCAATATATAGATACTGTCCCACTCACTCAAAAGCCACGTAACGTGTTTGATCAGTCAGTATTTGTATGTCACAGAGTATGACAGAAAAAAGAGAAAGGGTCTAAATTAAATCTAAACACATTTATATGGTACCAAGTGGAGATAGTAATACATCTTGACTGACCACTTGTGATGAAATCACTGAAAACACATGCTAATACCAAGTAGAAACAGAGCATCCTGATACCAAAATATAACTAGGAAAGGTCACCAATATATAAATAAATGTCTGATGGTTTTTAACAACACTGGACAGTATTTTTGACATAAGTCCCCATAATCTGAAACAGATACATTTTCCCAGATCCATCAGGCTGTGTACTATCAGCTGTGATGTACAGTAACTCATACTGTAGATAGCATCTGCTAATTTCTTCAGGCCAGTGGGCAGAAGATGGAGGTGAGACTGGGGTCAGTGTCACGCTTACAGTTAAAAGTAACAAATTCAAAGTGCAGCTTCACTTTATATTGAGATGAAGGAGCCGAGTTTATATTTATTGGAATAGCTTTTTAAATGGCTATCCACCCCATAATGAAGATTGAGTTGTGATTATACATTTAATATTATTATATGATCAAATATATTTGATATGTATATAAAACCTATATTGTAAATTTGCTGTTATTGAATGTGGACACTCAAATGGGACAGCTCGTGTTTCTCCCATATCTGTATATTTCATACACAACTATATTTATTGATTTTAATATACTTATTACTTATATGCTATTTACATATTAGTCATATCCATGCTAGTTTGCAGGAAGCATGTATTTCATCCAGTCAGTTGAGAATTCATAAGTCACAAAGTATTCACAGCTTGAGTGAAAGTATATGGACAAGTTTTCCCCATGGTGAAGAAGACCACCTTGAGCGGCATGGATCGCTCACCAGGACTGGTGGCACACGCTTTGAGAATGTGGTCAGGTGACAGTGAAGCTAAGTATGTTGGAAGCCCAGTAGTCATTCAACGGTGGGCTGTCTAACAGTGTGTGACAAGTGAAAAGCGAGTGGACGGAATCAGTCTCACTTCCCTCATTCAGCCGCCAGGATTGCTGGAGCACTGCAGTGTATTGATCCTTATTTCATTGCCGACCGGAACTGAGTGGCCTGCCAGAAAGTGGAGATGATATTTAGAGAGGCCTGTGACTCCAGTTTATCGGACAGTTGGATTTAAGGAAGTTTCAGAAGTAGAGAGCCTGATTCGATGCAGAGACATGGCCCAGATAAACCATTCTGAGACACACAAATAGGTCTGTCCTCTAAGTGACATTGCACAATGCTGGCTTTATTTGTCGAAAAAAAAGCCATTTGTGGAGCAACATCCAGACATAAACTTTTAGAAAGCCATATATATAATTCTGAAAACCCAACCAATGCCTTGTTATTGTATAATAAATAAATACATATATAAAATAAAATAAATAAATAAATAATTAAAAATAAACGAAAAAAAAAATTAATTGTTCTAAATGAAACAAAAAAGTTGTACTTAAAATCACAACTATAAATCATAAATAAATATATAAACACAAAAATAAATAAATACATAAATACATGCATTCATACATACATACATACATACAAATAAACAAATAAATAAATAAATAAATAAATAAATAAATAAATAAATAAATAAATAAATAAATAAATAAATAAATAAAATGATTGCTTTAACTAGCAATGTTACATCCCCACTCACACCATCCCAACATACATTTTAAAACATGCAGATCTATTAGTATTGTCATGTACTCATTAATTTGACAAGTTAAGGGCACTCCAACTGTCAAAGCAACAAAATGGTAAGCGATCAACAATGAGCATAAAACACGCTCAGTGCCGGGCTACACAGCCACCATTTTAGAAATGTGGTGCTTCAATTAACAAGAACAGAAAAAAAAAAAAAAAACTCATTTGGCGTCTTTACAACTCAAACATAACTTTCTTGCTGTGAAAATAAATAAATAAATAAATAAAATAAATCTCCCACTTGTGAAGTGAAAGTGAATTGTGCAGGTTTGTACTCAGTCTATTACACATTTATGGGGTGTATTACCCATAAAATGATTGTTTTGGGGGTATGAATTAAATGACATTCAATGCTTAAAGGTGCAGTAGGTGATCTGCCACAATGCTAACCGGTTAGCATAATATCTTTGAAATACAGTCCCTCCCCTGCCGTCCTAAGCCACGCCTCTTGAAACATGAGCGCGCGCATCTTAAAGATGACAGCAGACAACCCTCTCTCTCGCTCTGTCCTTAAGCGATTCTGCTTAGTGGTTGGTTATTACTAAGCCATACTTATATGCTATTTCAAAAGAATATTCAGAGTAACATGGTAAACAATATAGGAAGCGCGTCACAGGTTGTCATTGTTCAAAAATCAATCAATGTGAATATAAAACCAACTTCACCTCAGTAAAGCAGGCTAGACAGAATAGCGCAGTTAACTTATGCTGTGTCATTAAACTAAATAAAACTCTACATTATCGATGCTGTAAACGGTCCCTTATGAAATTGAAAATAGTCACATCAATCTTTTGCCGGGAGATTTCAGTGGCTGAACAACACTTCTGTGCATATAACTCATTTATAACAACAAAATCTACATAAGCTTTGCGTGACTAAAATACTTTTAAAACATAACATTACCTGTCTAAAAGAAATGGTTTAGCTATGGTGTTGTCCCTCCTCCAGCAAGCAAAAGTAACTCCAATATTGATTCAGGATTTTAAAAAGTTTTGATTGAGCATTTGTTTTGCTCTCTCTGTCTCTCGTGTGCAGGTGAACCCGTGTGCATACACATGTCAGCGCAAATGGCGGATCTGCGTGAATGGCTGCAGATGTTCAAATCTACATTTGCTGACAGACAATTTGGGCTACTTATCAGAATTATGGGAATTATTGGCCCGAAAATATTTAATTGGATGAACATTTTTTAGTCTTATGCCTTACCCAGAATATAAAAATACATATAAATAAATTTTGATCATTTACTTTAATCATTACTATTGGAATGTGTACTGTAGAAACTTTCAACCAGCACAACAAAAAAATGTTTCTGAAAACAATCACCTACTGCACCTTTAATTCTACGTAATATCTCAATAGAAGTTTTGAATGTATATATAATATAATAATAAATACATATAATGTAATATATGTAAATATAACCATGAATGAATGAATAATAATAATAATAATAATAATAATAATAATAATAATAATGATAATAATAATAATAACATGTTTAAAAGTTTATTAAATGACTCTATTAAGATTCATGTGACTATTGCTGCATAAACTTGTGTAGCATTCCTGGTAGGACTCAATTGCCTCTCATTCTCATTCATCCCACTGTATTACTAGACCAATTTTATTCTAGCAGAAATTCAAAGGTCTAACTGTAGCTTTAAAGCTATTACACACGTCTCCTGAACATGCCTCTGAATACTTGAAGTGATTCCTGAGTGGGAAAACTTGTTACACAACATCAGAGCACAGTTCTTTATAAGTGACTAGGTTTGAAATGCATTGTTTCACTTACAGTACAGTGCTTTTTTTTTATTCTTTCTTTTTTTTATTTTTACACTGGATTCCCAAATGGAAGTTCAAAAAGAGTGATTCCCTCTTACAAAACCACATTGCATTGCCAGCTTTTCCTCAATGAGAACAAAGCATTTGATGTTGTAGTGAAGAAGAGGTGGTTGTGCTCTGCTAAGGGAACATTCTGTGTCTTTTTATGTGTGGGTTTGCATTTAGAGGATGATACTGTAAGTTTTAATATGCACGAAAATACATTATATAAATATAATGTCTGTTAAATGTTTTATGAGGATTTTGAGAAATCATTGAGATTTTAGTTTTTAGACATTACAGTCTTTTTTGTAGCTTTCAAAGTGGCTTCATCGTGTGTCCAAACTCACCGTTGAAGAATTATGGCTGTGCAGTGAAGAAAACAACTCTTTCAGACATGAAGGACATGAACGTCACCCGGAGTGTCATCTGTAGGTGAGTCCAGACTGTCAGCATTCCTGTTTGAGCATCTGTCACATACTACCATCACACGTCTTTCATAAATACATCAAAGTCATGCAGAGGTGATGTGGAAGGGGAAACAATATGCTTTTGACTGATACAAGCTAAGATCTACAGTAACAGAGTTGATTGAATTTGGGCTTTGATAGATGGATGGATGGATGGATGGATGGATGGATGGATGGATGGATGGATGGATGGATGGATGGATGGATGGATGGATGGATAGATAGATAGATAGATAGATAGATAGATAGATAGATAGATAGATAGATAGATAGATAGATAGATAGATAGATAGATAGATAGATAGATAGATAGATAGATAGATAGATAGATAGATAGATAGAGGGTTTGTACGGGTGCTAGAAATCGTGAAAAAATGCTTGATTTTTTTTTAATATAGTGTTTTCAAGGTTAGAAAAGTGCTTGGATTTTGGATAAAGTGCTTGAACCTACTTGCATTTGCGAGCATTTTAGTTGCATATGCACCCCAAATCTTATCTATGCAAGCTCGAAATATATTTGGGAGCATTTGTGCGAGTGCATAAAATTGTTGCTGTGCAACCAGTTTTCATTGCAAAATGATCACCCCATGTGAGCATTTAGGAGACATTACGTATTTGTGTATTTAGGAGACATAAAAATGCTGAACGCAGAACTAGTAGTAGTATAAACCAGTTGACATACAGTGCATCTGGAAAGTATTCAAAGCGCTTCACTTTTTCCACATTTTTTTTTTTTTGTTACAGCCTTATTCCAAAATGGATTCAATTAATTTATTTCCTCAACATTCCACACATTACCCAATAATGACAATGTAAAAAAAAGATTTTTTTAAATTGTTGCAAATTGATTAAAAATAAAAAACCTGAAAAATCACATGGACATAAGTATTCACAGCCTTTGCTAAATACTTTGTTGATGCACCTTTGAATCAGAATCAGTAAGAATCAGAAAGAGCTTTATTGCCAGGTATGTTCACATATACGAGGAATTTGTTTTCGTGTCAGAGCTTCTACAGTGCAACAGAATTACAGAGACAGGACAAAAAAACAGATAATAAATATATTTTAAAAAGTAGTGAATGCAAATATACAATTTGACAAGTGTGTACAGGTGTATTACTATATACAACATCATACTGTATGTGCATCTGTTATGTGCAAATTGGCATGTAAAGTGTGTTGTTAAATAAATGTATACGTGTATAAAAGTGTATAGCAAGTAGTGATGTTGGTTTCACAATTATTATCATCAAGTGTTCATGAGATGGAACTGTTTCTGTGTCGGGTTGTTCTGGTGCGCAGTGCTCTGTAGCGTCGACCAGAAGGTAAAAGTTCTAAGAGTCTGTGTGCTGGGTGTGAGCGGTCCAGAGTGATTTTGGCAGCCCTTCTGCTCGCTCTGGATAAGTACAGTTCTTGGAGAGTAGGGAGGGTTGTACCAAGATTCGCTCAGCAGTCCGAACTATTCAACGTTGTCTTCGGAGGTCGGATTTGGTAGCTGAGCTTAGCCAGACAGTTATGGATGTGCAGATGACTGATTCAATGATGGAGGTGTAGAACTGTTTCAGCAGCTCTTGAACTTCCTCAGCTGACGAAGAAAGTACAGCCTCTGTTGAGCTTTTTTGACAATGTAGTCAATGTGAGTGTCCCACTTCAGGTCCTGAGAGATGGAGGTGCCCAGGACTCCACTGCTGCCACAATGCTGTCCATGATGCTCAGTGGGGGGAGAGCAGGGGGGTTTCTCCTGAAGTCCACTATCATCTCCACTGTTTTGAGCGTGTTGAGCTCCAGGTTGTTGTGACTGCACCAGACAGCCAACTCCTTAACCTCCTGTTTGTAAGCAGACTCGTCACCGTCCTGAATGAGGCCGATAAATGTGGTGTCGTCTGCAAACTTTAGGAGCTTGACAGAGGAGTCTTTTGAAGTGCAGTCATTCGAGTACAGGGAGAAGAAAAGTGGGGAGAGGAAACACCCCTGGGGGGCACCAGGGCTGATTGTGCGGGTACTGGATGAGACCTTTCCCAGCTGCTGCCTGTCCGTTAGGAAGCTGTTGATCCACTGAGAGACAATTTCAGTTAATTTTGGCAGGAGAAGTTTTGGGATGATAGTGTCTAAAGCTGAGCTGAAGTCAACAAACAAATCCTCACATAGGTCCCTGTTCTGTCTAGGTGTGCAGAACATAATGCAGTCCCATATTGACTGCATCATCCACAGACCTGTTTGCTCTTTAGGCAAACTGAAGAGAGTCCAGTGAGGGTTCAGTGATGTCCTTCAGGTGGGCCAGCACCAGTTTTTCAAAAGACTTCATGACCACAGACGTCAGCGCCACTGGTCTGTAGTCATTTAGTCCTGTAAGTTTGGGTTTGGTATGGGAATGATGATGGAGCGTTTGAAGCAGGAGGGCACTTCATACATCTCCAGTGATCTGTTGAAGATCAGGGTAAAGATGGGGGCCAGTTGGTCAGCCCAGGATTTTAAACAGGCTGGTGTTATAAAATCTGGGCCTGGTGCTTTTTTCCTCTTCTGTTTCTGGAAGACCTGGCGCACATCATCTTCACTGAACTAAAGTGCAGGCATTGGGGAGGCGGGTGGGGTGGGGGGGGGGGGGGGGGGGGGGGGGGGGGGGGGGTGGTGGCCTTTATTGTGGTATAGCAGTGATCCAATATGTTACTGTCTCTTGTGGGATATGTAACATGCTGTTTATATTTTGGCAGTTCACGGGATAGTTTTGCTGTGTTAAATCCCCGAGAATGACTAAAACAGAGTCTGGGTGTTGTTCCTTTAACCCCGTGATCTGATCAGCTAGTTTCTGTATCGCCAGGCACGCATGCGTGTGCGGAGGAATGTAAACACTGACGAGGATGAACAAGCAGAACTCACGCTTACAGTTGATAAACAGTGCTTCTAGATCTGGACAACACATCTTCTTTAAAACTGTTACATCTGTACACCACCTTTCATTGATGTAAAAGCATGTCCCGCCACCGCACAATTTCCGCGTCGATTCTTCGTCGCGATCCGCTCTGAACAGCTGATAGCTCGGTAGGTGAAGCACATTGTCCGGTATGGTGTCGTTCAGCCAGGTTTCCGTGAAACACAGAGCAGCTGAATGCGAAAAATCCCTGTTTGTCTGAGAGAGCAGAATGAGTTTGTCTATTTGGCAGCAATTACAGCCTCAAGTCTTTTTGAATATGATGCCTCAAGTTTGGCACACCTGTCTTTGGGAATTTTTGCCCATTACTCTTTGCAGTGCCTCTCAAGCTCT